>JAITYZ010002780.1:0-81539 GCA_027744595.1 Paronellides praefectus
TTTTTTTTAAGTTCGACATCAAATCAAATTTTGTAAATCAAGTAGCTGATGATCATGCTAGTAAATGGCAGCCCTTTGGCCCAAATTTCACATTTTTTTGGTACAAAAAAACCTTTCTTTTCTTTTATACACACATAGGTACACGAGTCTTAACCACAGTTTACATAAAACGTAGGCAAGCTACTTTTTTTGCGTTTACGTTGCGGCTTTTGTATCTTCATGTTGTTCTGGTTTTTTTTCTATTTTTTTTGCAAAAATTATGTATTTTTGTGGAGTAAATTGAATATTGCAATGAATAAAGAAACAACGAACGGGAACGAATTTGAACTTTTTCTGGTTTAAGCCTCTTTTTTTGTTTATCTTTTTCGGTAAACTTCAAACAAAGCTGTATAACATTTCTGTTATTTCTTCTTGCATACTTGCCAGATACTAGAACCTGAACCTCAGTTTGTATACATATACAATAATGCACAATTGATTTGATGGCATGAAAAAAAAACTGAACATTGCAAAATTTGTATTTTGTTACCTTTGTTGATCCATTGGAAAGGTTGGTGGATGATTGGGTGAGTTTCCTGTACTATGGCAGGAACCTCCTGTTCCATTGTTACTTGCATTACCGGGACTACCAAACTTTGATGTAAGCTTTCTCAGCACATCATCCATACTCTTTTTATGATTTTTCGAATCAATATTGTTGTTGTTGTTATTATTGATATTGTTAATAGCATTCGGACCATTGCCACTTGGGAATGATGGAGGACTCTTGCGAGACCTTGTTGACTTTGCTGAAGGGCCGTTATTGCCACCGCTAAGAAGACTTTGCTGTTTGCTCAAAGCGCTAAGGATATCCTCACTATCCGAGTTTTGCGGGGTACAGTAAGACCCCAAGTCAGACATGTCATTCTCCTCGTCATCCCCACTTGGTCCTCCTCCGTCCCCGACAAAATGCTGATGAAGTTGCTGGGCCTGCTGTTGTAAATGTTGAGACCGTCGACCCCGTCGAGTTTGTCGAGATGACAAGTGTTGAAGAAGCTGTTGTTGTGGAGGAGTTTGTAACAATGAATTTGATATGCTGTCCATCATCATATCCTCAACATCATCCATCCCCCCAACGTCGTCCTCGTCACAACCACCGCCGCCCAAGTAATTATCCCCACCAACTCCACCAGCAGCCTCGTCCTCGTCATCCTCGTCGAGATCCTTGTTGTTGTTGTTATTACTATTACTAATATTACTGCTACTTGATCTGAGATTCCTACCGCTACTAGTGTTGTTGGTTTGCTTACTACGACGGGACTTTGTGCCGCTGCTGCTGCTACTACTACTATTCTTTGCGTAGTTTGAATAGGGATGGTGATTTGGAAAGACTGAGCTTGTAGTTGTACTGATTTGGTTACTACTGGGCTGATGGTCACGAAAGTCCATCCGTGTTTTCAAAAGGTTCACCATCACCTGAGATTCTTCATCTGATGATGATGACGACGGGGATATTACATTAGCCGCTGCGCTATCCTCCTCCACCACCGTTCTACTACTATTTCGACTACTATTACTCCCATTGTTTGTTGCTGTGGTATTGCTGACTGCAGAAGCTGAACCATGTTGCTGGAAGTCCATTGGAACTAGAGATGATGACTCGTCCTCATCCACATCATCCCCACCAGCCAAGTCACGATGATAATTCTCATCGTCTTCGTCGTGATTCCTGTCTGAGCGCTCACTCTGAGTCTGTTGTTCCTCGTCGTCTTGCTGCTCCGAAGCAGACACAAAGGGAGTTGCTCTTTTGTTATTTCCTGCTGCTACTCCTGCTGCTATTTGGTTCGAATGCGCTCGCCCTTGTTCTTCGGCTCCGCCTCCCTTTTGTGTTCGCTCTGCATGTTCGTTTCGTTCGCAAGTCACGAGTCAAGACAGACAGGCAGCACGCAGGCAGATAGAGAGAGATACAACAAACAGGGAAAAGAATAGAAATAGAACAAAAAAAATACATGAGCGTGAGCCAACAACAGCTTTTGTCAGAGAAGAGAGCACACCTACTATTACTACTAAAGTAAGATAATGCATTATATTATGCACTTTGTATCTTTTATAGATTATGTGAACTTACCTCCTGCCTCTTCGAATTTATTTGGTGGAGATTTCCTTTTTGAACTCATGATGATGATGATACTGAAGATGATAGGAAGATTCCTTGTGAGATTTTTTAAAGGCTAGATTCTTGGTACGTTTCCACCCCAAAATAATAATGGCAATCAATCTGTACTAGTAAAAGCATTAGTGATGACTTGTTCCTTTTTCTCGGGGGAATGAGAGACAATTGCAGATCCTTTCTCCTGTAAACATACAAAAAAATATTTTCCTTTATTTTTCAGATACCCAAACAGAATTTAGTGTATATTTACACTAAAATACATTAAGATAGTTTTTTTTGTATTGCATTGATTTCGTACGTTAGCCAGTGAACCGCTTTTTCAAGTTAAGAAAACAAATCAATGCCAAGTTGTTCTCATTTCTTGGTCATTTTTTATCACATCTTGGTAACATGACGCAAGTCAAACCCTTTCCAAATAGTAATTATAATTATTATAATAAGAGCAATTGTTGTAGTAAGTCAAAAAAAAAAACTCTCAAAAAACACGCGGCAGGAGTGCAGATCTCAATGCGAATAAAAAACAAGTTTTTTTTAAATGAAAAGAAAGGCAATTATTCATATCAACTGAATATAAGGTTTTTTGCTTCCAACGCAACTATTACTCCTTTCTTGTTTTTTTACAATAATAATAAGCTATACATAAGTTTAATTACAAATTTTTAATTCTTTGTAAGTAAATTAGTATGTGAATCTCTTCTCTTAGTTTCCTTATAACTTGTTGTTGTTATTTGGCATTTGTCTGGTTTTGACCATTGAGGTCATTCAAACGTTTTATACACTTATCACTATCACTATAATAAAATTATCATTCTTCTTTAAATCATTTTCTTCTTCGTCGAAAAATAATAATTCATCCATTATAAATGTTTAAATAATAAACACCCAACATAATATATTTTATAAATAATAATAATAAATGGATTTTGCTTTAAAAAATAATAAACGACAAAACTTGTTTAAAAAACAAGTGATGATATGACTGGCTGAAAATATATACCTAGTAATAAATTTAATTGGCTCGTAAATATACAGTCATACTTTTAACGTTTGAAAGATGGCAAAACAAGGGAATTGTTTGTTTCATTATTATTTTCAAGATTTTATCACAGAAAGAGTTGCAATATTGATCATTTAAATGGCCGTGCCTCTGGAAAATTTTTAATGCTGCCTCTCTTGTATGGACCTACGGACATTATAATAAACGCATTATTATCACGTCTCCGCGTCACCACCTACTTTTCCTTATGTTGAAGAGTTAAGTGTGTTCAAAAGCATTCTAATCAAAGTGCCATGATGGACATACACACCTGCTGGACACCTTGTAGTTTACCCATACAATAAACTGAAAGACAAGGAAATGTAGATAGATGCCATTCATATCTCTCACACATAACAGGTAACACAAGGGCTACGCAAAAAAATTCATAAAGAATAATTAATTGTCAGTGACTATAGTAAATATATGTTTATGTTATGCTCATGAAATCAAAGATCATTCCCATTTTTTTAATACTTTGATGTGGAGGATGATGAGAGCAAATAAATATATAAGTTTGATATATTATGCTGTGTCCACACTTTTCTTTCGTCTTTTCAATATCATCACACACATTACCGTGGACTTGTGCTTTTTTGACAATTTTGCAATGGTTTTACACCACAACGCAATGGTCTTGATGAGCAATAATGTGGTGAGCAGGGAAATGAGCAAATGAAGATGCATGATTGTGACGATGACGACGATGAAGATGATCAATAGAGAGAGAGACAACTAATTCATCATCATAATCATCACCGCCATCATTTTATATTTTACTGGGTTGGGTTTGTTAAGTAATATTAACACTGTTACTTGGATTCTACCCTGGAAAAAATGTTGTAATAATCATTTTTATTATGAGAATAATAAAAGGTCAGAAGAAGTGGTCAATTGGAATCGTTCAGTGAGTACAAATAATGCCATGCTTACTACGTGGAACAGAATTGTGGCGCCGTGTCGCAACACTTGTATAGAGAGAACGATAGTTCACAAAAATTATTTTCATGTCATAGTCCATAGTGCAATAAAATAATTCACAACTCTACTCCTCTGTACAATAGTATTGGTAGCATTATAGTGGTCACCGCCAATGTTCATTTCACGACCAACCAATTAATAAAAAAATATAAACTCAGACTGCAAACACATTTATTAATACGCTTCTCACATATATTATTATTATTAGGTATTATAATAAAGATGGGCCATTTGGTCAGAAGATGAAATTATCGTCAGAAAAATATGTATAATACCTATATATTCTTTTGATAAGCTTCATTTTGGTGGTCACCTGATAAACATCACCTGAGAGGTTGAATTACTTTATTTACATATATTCATCACGCCATGGTAATGTTTTGTGTGTCTTTTTAACCATTGATAATTTAATACAAAAGCAACGATGATGATGAAAGAGTGATTTAAAAAATGAGACAACAACAAGAATTAAATTTTAATTAAAGTCTTAACAGCCCACATGCTATAAAGTGCACCCTACAACTTTATCGTTAGATTATATTTGTGCGTTGCACAAACGAAATTCAAGCATGAGTAAGAATACTTGATAAGAAGGAAGCATATTATACAAATATTGTACATATTTTGTATTAATTGTTCAGTCCTTCATTCCCTCACTTCATTTATTTTGCCCAAGCATTTTGGTCCAAAATGCATGACCTTTGGCACTTACCTCATCTCATCATCATCATCATCTTTCCCCTCTAAAACTACCAGATAGCTTTACTCACAATCAGTCTTGCAAGTTTACTTTGTTCAGAAAAGACATTGAGATTACCCAACACCAAAGCGCAAAGTAATGCGCAAAGAAAATAAAAAGTTTTTTCGTCGTAAACGTTCATATTTATTCGACAACAAGTTGATTGCTATTTTTTCACGAAACAACACCATCACTACATCTTTAAAAACAAAAAATTGCATCGCTCTATGAAAGCACAATTTTTTCCACAAAAACTTCATTAATGCATGAGCATCTGCTTTTTCAGTGAAAATCCCTCTGCAAATCAATCAAGCTCTCGCATTTTGTAAAAGAATGGGACTTGTACTTCCGTACATTTTAATATTATTATACATGGCAAAAATTTATTTAGATAACAAGTAGCATTCATAAATTTATATATTGAGATGCCAAATAACTATCCCGTTGCATAAAACAACAACCGCGAATATCATCATCATCATCAAGTGTATTTACATATAAATAGCAACAGAAGCAAATAATTTTACAATCAACAAAAAACCAATTCAGCTACCTATCTTGATTTTGTTTGTCTATTTGTTTTTTTTGCTCTCAAATAATGGTAAAAAAGGATAACTATAATATCTGCTTATATCTATGAATCTTATGCAATATTTTTTTTATCTACACTGTTTGTTAATTCTCTCTTTTAGTTTTTTATACTCGGATTATATTATCACATCACAACACGATTCAGTGCATTACTGACAGGAATAATGAAAAAAAGGAGAGGAAGACGAAGAAGAAAAAAAGTCAATTTCGAGTGGGAATTTTTAATGGTCAAAGTCAAATGGCAAGAATCATTCATCATCGTCGCATGAGCATCTGAGCAAAAGAGAAGAAAAAAAATTGTTCCAATGCAACTAGTTTTGTATTTATTGCTATTTCCAGATGTAATGCATTATAGCATATTATAAAGTGTATTGATATGCATGTTATCTTTCTGTAGTGTTGTTATTATTATTATTATGCTTCTCTATCTTTTTTGAAACATTTTTTTTCTCCTTCAAAGCAAGGATAATGTAAGTAAACCACAAAAAAAGTTAATAATGCAATAATGGAACATTTTTCTTCCAACCATTTTTTCCCGTACACTTGTTCTTTCATCAACACGTTGTAAATGAAACTACATCCCTTTTTTATAAAGATTTTTTTTTCTTCATAAAAAAACGTTATAATGGGATAAAAGCATTTTGGCAATAATAATGAAACTGGCTTAGTGAGTGAATGAATAACTGTTTGTTGCTCATCATCATGATGATGATGATAATCATCACATCTTTCACAGTTAAATAAAGTGAATCACAGTTTTTTATATTTCTGTGTGTATTTATGCATGCAGGCGTGTAGGCATGTAAAATTCACACATTCTTTGACTTAAAGGTCATTCACATCCCCTTCTTGATGATGACTATATATGTAAGATTTTTTTTGTGTCTTGAATACAACATATATACATATTGTGTTACGTGAAATTAAATAAAAATACTTTAGCTATTTCTTATTATTGGTATAAGGCTATAGAGAAAGAATATGAATAAATAAATCAAAAAGAATGGAATAATAAAAAGGATAGGAAAGAGGGACAAATGAGAGGAAGTAAAATGGTAATAGGGCATATCGGACACAAAAAAAATAAGATTTAAGAAGGAGACATGTTTGAGATTTTATGTAAATATGTGAGGAGATTCAATCAAGTAGGTATTATGATACATAATATTATGTATATATGCTTGTATATTATGTATATGTTTACATTGGCAGGAGAAGGAGATTGTGATTGATGGGAAATTTGGAACAGGGAGTCACTTGTTCAGTGCAATTTTGTCAGTGCTACTCTGTCACTGAAAAGTTGAGTAGTAAAAGAAAAGCACAAAGCGAGAGAGTCAAGAAGATAATAATAAACCCTGTAAGCTGTAATAAAGGCTACTGAAGAAATAAAGTAATACTTTTTTTGTGTTATTAATCAAGGTCTTTCGAATGAGACGTCCCTTGCCATAGAATAGCACTAAGATGGAAAACGTTTTGTCACCTTCACCTGAGGTGCGTGACCGAGTACCAAACTGATCCAAGGTACGGTCCTAACGAATAAATACTATCGATTGCCACTAACAGAATTTCAAAATTTCAAAGTGGTCGTTGAGTTATCGTGGTGCCGGGAAGGAAGGACAGAAGGATGGAGCGATCATTACCGTTCTTTTTTACAATATTAAAAGTACTACTCACACGAGCAGTCTGAAAATGAAAAATACAACAGGAAAAAAACAACAACGCCCAAATCAAAAACAAAGTGAAATTATGATGGATATACAGAGAAACCATGCCAACAATTCTATATGCTCACAAGCGTCTCCTTCCTTCCTTTCTACTCACCCATTTATTTTGATTGCTCACGTTTTTTTTTGTTTCAAACATAATAATATCTTTTGTAAGTTGCGCTTGCTGCTGCAATTTAGAAATGTGTATATACCTACACACACAAAGCATCACAATAAAAAAATATATAAAGCAATAAAATAATTAATATTATTATGTGCGGCAAGACACAATACGAATGAAAAAACCATGTCAGAAAGAAAAATGTGTTGCTCCAACAAATTCAGCGTAGCTAAAAAGGAGTATGCAAAATATAAAGATTATGTTTACAAGTCTATAACTATTCTGATCCCATATAAATAATATATTTTTGGGCAACATGGGAACAAAGGCATGACGACCAAAAAAATATGTATGTATGCATATCTATTTTGTTGCACAGCCAAAGAATTGAACGGCGACGAGCAAATAAAAAAAACAACCACGACATAAGCAATCATTATTATTATCATTTGCCAACCCAAAACAATTATCATTATGTTTATTATTACTATTTTCTTTTTTTATACTTAGTAGTATTCTCCTCCGTTCCATCTTCTTTCGTCTTCCGTACAAAATCCCATTTGGCACGGAAGGCAGAATAAAACGGAACAAGATAGCAAGAGAGAGAGATGTAACATAATATATACAATAACAGTGTAACAACAAGGAGAAAAAAAGAACAGACGACACAAGATGAAAAAAAAGGAAATTAAATTTTTTTTCTGTGTTACTTTTTGCATTAAAAAATTATTAGGTATGCATACCTCTTGGCTGTATAGACAAAGTGCCAAAGTCAAAGCGTAGAGAGAGAAGGGCTGAGCACGTTTTTTCCTTTTTGTTTCATTAATAATCATAATAATAATAATAATAATAATAATAATAATAATAATAATAATAATAATACCGTCTCTCTTTATTTAAAAAAAAGTCTTTCAGATTTTTTTCTTATTCTTTTCATCATCATCGTCATTTTAAAAGGGTTTGCACACACGTAAAGGATGAGCGTAAAAAAAAGTTAATATATAAAATGCACGGTCTGAATGAGCAAATAATATTTTTTGGTGCGCCTTATTTACAATGCAACTAATACATTTCTTTCTTCGACGTTTGTCTTTGTCGTCATGGAAGGAAGTAAAAAAGAAGATAAAAGGATGTTTTTATCATCATCATCACCGCCGTCGTCATCATTGCATTGCCATATCCCTTTTTTTGTAATGGTAATGTGAAGTCTAGATACAATCCGCCACGGCCGGTCGACAAAGTTGTATATAGAAAAAAAGATTTTGCGTGTGTGTGTGTGTGATGGTGTTGCTCATAGTGTGATGGGTCGATAAAGAAGATTAAACACAAGAAGAAAAAGAAGATGCAAGAGTAAAATGAAAAAAAAGAAAGAGAGAAAAAAAGTGAGTTTTTTTTTCAACTGCTTGGATTGCAATTGATATTAAAAGGAGAGAAGTGGAAGAGAAGGAATGGAGAAATTAAATAAGTCTTTTGACATGTGTGTAGTGTAACCATACGGGCTTGTGTACAAACTTACGTACGATCGTAGGTACATATATGTTTCGTGTATTCTTCTTCTTTTTGGTTGTTGTGTTCGGCGACAAGAGAAGAGGAATATGAAATATGAGCAATAGAAAATGACTTTTATAATGAATCGGAGACAAAGTCGATTATTTAACGAGATATGTGATGTGGATGATGAAGATGATGATATTATATCTATATGTAACTATGGTGCCTACACACACTGCTTAGGTGCTTAGGTGTATTATATTTTTAAACTTCTTTGGTTTGTACAAAAGAAGAACAGTTGTTATTAAAAAAAAGCAGATGAGAGAATCAAATTAGTGTGCTATTTAAAATAAACCTAATTCTTCAAACAAGATGCCGAGAGAGTGGGACAAAAAGGCTTCATTTTTATCTCCTTTTCTTGTTGCACAAATGTGTGAATTTATTTCATGTATTCCAGTTTTGGGATAATAATATTTTCTCATTTAACTCAATTTATTTCGTTCTTCAAAAATGTATAAAACAGAGCCAGGAATTAGATATCTCATCTCAAAAAATCATCATGAGAACCATTATTGCAAAGCAATTGTAATAAATAAATGATATGATTTTTAATATAAAAAAAATGAAACAAATAATAAAATTTTACCACCACCACGCATACTAGCAAATATTATGCATTATTTACCGTTATCACATCCTCATCATGATACACAGAGAAACGGTAAATAAGTTTGCCAAGAAAGTTAATAGAAGACAAGACTCAAGTTTAATTTCTTGCGTTATCTATTTTTTTCCTTCCTTCCTTCCTACACGTTTTCTAAAGCTGTTGTGTGTCTGTGTGCATCTCTCTCTCTCTCAAAAAATGAAGACACACACAACAAAAGTCATAAAATAAAATGTTCCATTTATGACAGTCATAATTCATTTCACGTTGTTATTTGTGCGAAAAATATAAAATATAATAATAAAAGAACAAATTTGTATAAAAAGAGAACATGGGCGAAAAAAAGGATCAGTTATAATACCGGTGGGGTATGTATAGTAGCAGCAAAAGTCTCCTCCACTAAACCATACAGTAGAATCATAATAATCATCATAATAATAATAACTTTTTGCTAAAGACCTGCCTTGTCTTGTAAACATGACGATGACGGCGAACACACAATAAATTTCCACGTTAACAAACTTGTTCCTTCCTGTCTCCCTTTTGTCGTAATACCACGCATCATCCTATCCAACATACCAGTGCATAAAAAATATGTATGTACTATGCATAATATGCATGCAAAAGTAAAATAACTGGTAACTCTAACTTCAAAACAATTTTGCTCATCCATCCGGTGAATACAAATACTATAAAGATAAGGATGTGTTGCAAGTTGCAAGCTATGTGTGATCAAAATGTGCACATATACATATATTAATAATAATAATAAAAATAATAATAATAATAACAAAATAATAATGTTAAGCTTATGTATATAAATAAAATTATGTACAAAGCGTACATTATTATTGTGACATTAAATGCGACAAATTACGACAAGACAAAATTGAGACCCAAGACACATTCATTATTTATTTTTTGTGCATATCAAAAAGTTAGAAAGTGTTTTGCCAAACATTTCATAATGAAAGACTTGTAATAAAGTCGTACACAATCATATCTGTCCAAACCTTCCCTTCCCTTCAGCATCCTCATCCTAATAATAATAATTTAATAATAAACAATGTCATCAGCATTGTCGTTTGTTATCGTAATCTTCTAAACATTAATAATAAAGTAATAATAATGAAATAAATAATAATAATAATAATAATAGTAAAAGTAGTAGTTGTAGTAAAAAAATACTACGCTGCACATGCTTTGTCATATTTCAAGAAAAGTGGATGCAGCAGAGGACGAATTAGACTCTCCTCTTGTTGTAGCGTATAGTAACAAAGCGTTTGAATGTCTAGCGCTAATATGGTTTGTCGTCGGAAAAAGATAAGAAATATAAAAAGAGGATGAGGGAGATAATACAAAAGAAAATGAGCGTTGTTTCTCCTCTTTGTATCCGCCTCTTGGGTGTTTTCCTTGCGTTTCTATCATTTCCCTATTATCTGATGATGATCAGGAAGCCGTTCCCCAAGAACAAGAGAATGATGCTACTACTACTGCTGTGGATATGATGATGATCATCATCTCATGGCAAATCATTGTTCTCGTTGTTCTTGTTTTCTGCGCTCTCATTCTCTCCACCTCCTTTAATTTTTTTGTTTTTTTAATATTTCTATCCTTTCATCAACACGCCACTACGCCACCATGATTGCAATCACAGCCAACAAGTCTAAATCTATATAGGTATCTACTCACAGCTATTATTATGTTGATGATGCACTCTCTTTCCTTATCCTCTTATCATTTCTCATTAGCCCCAAAGGCATCTCAAGCACGCACCACAAAAAACATGTATGATATCATGATTGTATGAGAGATGAGATAAAGTGTTTGAAATTCGAAAGTACACAAGAAAAAAAACAAAAGCACTTGTGTATCTGCTCCATAATGCCTGTCGTAATAATTGTAGACGTTGTGGAGTATAAACACTCTTGTTTTATTCTTCTTCTTCTTCTCTCTGTTGTTGCTCTCTGATGAGAATGGAATCTCACTCACTCACTCAGCAGCAGCAACAACAGCTTTCTAAATTGGCACTGTGTTTAACAATTTGACCTCGTGCCAACAAACATTATTTGTTGGAGGGAGAGAGAAGAAGAAAACGAAGCATAACAACAGAAGCAGCAACGGAACGACAAAGGGAGACGGGCAGAGAAAGAGAGAGAGAAAGAATGGAACAAATAATAATCTCTCATCATTACCATCATTCCACAACAACAGTGGTATTTAGAATCAGGGATCATTGTCTTGTCATAAATATGCACAACCACACACTCCATATCATCATCATGCATATCTCCAACCATTTTTTTTTGCTTTGCAAGGAGGAGGGAGAGAAGAATGCATGTCTATTAAGAGAATTAAATTTATATAGTAGCAGGAGTGGAGCGTCGCGTCGTCATACCAGCCAGTTAGACGAGTAACAATAATAGTAGTAATCATAATTTTTTTTTCTAGCAATAATAACAGTGCTAAAATCCCATTACCTTTTGATATATTGCTTTGGAGACAACAACAGTCAAAGTCAACAAGCTTTACATTGTAACGAACGACGCACACATATATATGTCATATATCTATGCATCCACTCTACGTCGTGTAGATATACCTATGTACATATGGAGTAGGTGCATATTAACTATCATTTTATACATGATGCTATGGTAATAGCGTACAAAACTCAGAGACAAAAAAAATCCAAGGCAAGAGGAAAAAAACCAGATGAATTGTTACAGCAGCGTTTTGTATTACTATTATTATCCTTGATATTATTATTATTATTTAGTTGCACACAGTGTACATTTGCCTAAATGGCTGAAAAAAGTCAGAGGGAGATAATCCGCTGGAATCTTTAATATTTTTTTTCGGGAGCCAGCAGCAGCAGCAGCATGTGTGCATCATCGTCCACATTCCAACTGTAATGCCACCATGAATGATAATAGTGATAATGATGAGAGAGGGGCACGGGATGATCATCACGGTAAATATGTCGCCTCACATTAAAAAAAACATGCCATTATTATATAGTGCTACACGCTCTAATAGAGTATTAAAAACAAGTACAATGCGTTGAAAATAAACCGTATAACAATATATTACTTTGCACCATTTTTTTTGTTCCGGTGGAGTAATTACTGATTTATAGATAGACAACAGTAATTGTGTGTGTTGTATGAAAAATATTTATACGTATGCACGTACCTTTTTATATGTAGGCAATAATAATATAGTATAGAAAGTTGGATTTTTCATAAACTGTCATCATCATCGTCAGAGTCAACATCAAAAACCCATAATGTTCATTTACGTTGCATATCATCATCATCACCACACGTGGGTGACTTCTTGTTTTTTAAGAAAGCGGGTTTAAGCATGCATTCTGGGCTATTACTGTGAAATGGTATTAAAATGATGAAATATTAGGGCAGAGAGAGGGAGAAAAGGCATTATTTTATATTTTTTGTTTCATTCTCCGAGCAAGACGACGACATTCTCATGTAAACATTTTGCAGGGTCTAACGACAACAACGCTAATATTAACCAGGCAAGTAAGGAACAAGAGAGTGTGGCAGACAAAACAGAAAAAAAACTAAAGTATGTAGTTATTATTATTATTATGCCTTCAAAGATGCTGGTGCTACACAAAAGAGAGGGTATAAAAAAGAATAGGATGCCATACGCCACCGGAAAAATTCCATTATGTCAACCAAACCATTATCTTAAAATAGGATGAAACTTTATGTATCCAACAATCTAGCCGGCATTAATATAATATGCTATTTAACAACAACAAAAAAATTTGTTTTTGAAAACTGTAATGAATAATGATCATCATATAATAACTTATCAGTTATCACACTTTATGCATTACGATTCACACTATCCTAAATCCTCAATAACCGCACTAGTAAGGTATGTATGTGTATAACTATTCGTCTATTTGAAAAGTATAGCCATTATTATTGGATTCGTGTGCTCGTGGTAATGAACCAGTTTAGAGGAGAAGCCCAGATTGTAAAAAAGAAAGGATTACCCGTAATACTATTCCTTTGTTTTTTTCACAGTTTAGGCAATTAGACACGCTTATCAGCAACCCGCTCATATGCATGACATGTACGTACACACACGCACACACACATTTGAACATTGCTTGAAAGATCCCATCACTTTTTTTGCTGCCCTTGTGTGCTGTTACCCTCTATTCACATATTACGTATCACATAATACACTTGTTTTGAAGAATATTTTCTAAATCCATAGATAATGTATGTTTTTTATAGATTCAGTTCTTTTCACATTACACATTTTGTTATTTTTTACTTGTCTTAAAGTCGGGGGAATGTGGGATGATAATGATACCCTCACAATTTAAAAAAAAAATAGTTTCCAAGCTGAGAGTACTATACGGTTACTATTATTTTAAGAATCGGTGGAAATGGAAATGTCTTTTAATATAAAATTTTGTTTAAAAAACATTTTCTTCGTTTATAAACCAGCATTTTATTTTAGATTAGAATAAAATGTCGTCCCTGTCATTATCACCAGCTGGAGGAAAAATACACAAGTTAAAAAAATATATATGTAAAAAAGAATGATGTAGCATAATTCATTGTTTTCAAGTTACCCGAAATATTCTAAAGAAAAGTTTTAAAGGAGAGCAAGGGAACTTTATTTTTTTTAAAGGAAATGAATAACTAAGAAAGGAGAAAAAAGAGAAAGGAACCCTAAACTAAGAGCCTTTTTTGTTGGCGTCCTCGTTGAAAATGACGAAAGAAATATAACAGTAAGGAAAGTTTTAATGCAAAATATAAAAAAAAATAAGAGACTTTTTTCTTTTCTCAGTGACTACGGTTTTTTGTCAAACAAAAGGCGGGATTTTAAAAGAAAGAGAAAAGGACGTTTTTTATTTCTTAGAAACAGGGTCGTTCACTATAAACGAACTTGTTTTGTTACGACACATACGTATATACATATGTATACACATACATACCTATGGACAAGATGTTAGTCTAGTGCATCTAACGGAATTTGCTACGCTTTCGTTTTTTCACGTTAATCTTAGATAGATTACACCGTATACACTACTCTTTATATATTATTTTTTTATTCCTTATAAAAAGGACTTAATACTTTGGATTAAAAACGTAAAAAAAGTTTATTTTATTTTTGTGCCTTTCTTCTTACTCTCTTGTTCATCTCTTTAGTAATCCTGGTAGTCCCTCTATTCTGAGGATTTCTAAATATTATTCTACGAAAATGAAGAGAAAGATGGAGAAGAAGAAAGGAAAAAGTGAACTTTCTGGTTTTTATGTCTGCTTATTGTACACTTCTTTGTACCTCCGTGTGTACGCGCAGTTATTTTCTCCAAATGACGAAGACACGATGATGATGATGATGATCCACACCGAATAGACTTGTTATGGACATGAAGAAATACAGAAGAAGAAGAAAAAGAAAAAAAAAAGAATAGGGAGAGTAGAGCATTAATTCAAGAGGGCTAAAATGGGACGGGTCTCTGTGTATGATCATGATGATGATGGTGAAGACGACGACGAAAATGAAGCTTTTCATTTCGTCTTTCTTTCTTTCTTTTCATTCTCCAGCTTTTCTTTCTTTCTGATGAAGATTTTTTTTCTATTCTGGAAGAAAAAAGAAGGAAAGAAAGTAAGAAAAGGAGATAGGAAAGTGAGCTTGTGGAAAAAAAATCATTAAAAGAAGAAGGACCTTTTTCTTCTTTTTTTAGACAAAAAAGTAAAAGAATCAGCGCACACAAAAGGGAGACGACAAGAGAGAAAAGGAGAGCTGAGAACCCTTTGGCAAACTTTCTCTCTCTCTCTCTCTCCCAACCAAACTATTCTGCTTTACCTAGACTTATATCTTTGTCGACTTTTTTTCATGTTTTTCTTAGATTTTTTTTCTTTACAGTTAAAAAAGCCTGTTTCTTAACATTGGCTATATATGTACAATAATCATGCCGTTGATGACGCAACGCCATTTGATTTTTTAAAAGGTAGCAGAACAAAAACACGAGATTTCGGTCTTAAAAGAAAAACGTTTTTTTTACATAATATATTCATTTTTGTCGTAGTATTTCTAATTTAGTTAAAACATAAAAATGGTCAGAAAAGTTAAATGTTAAAGGATGACCATTCCACCGGACTATTAACATTATTATTATAATAATTTGGAAAGCAGGCGAGTGGGGATGGTTTCGCCTTCAAACCCTATTTCGACTGGTGTCCAGGTCTGTTTTCTGTAACTAGAAAGATTGAACATTTTTTCGAGTATAATGGGATATTCACCCCTCATCATCACCACTACCACAATGAAATGACAATATTTACAATCTCAAAAACATTACAAGTGTGTATGTTTATAATCTTCACAATGCAGAATAAAAATAGGATGGGAGAGAGAAAAGAAGTGAAGGAGATTTAACGATTCTCTTAATACGATTCAAATGCATTCCTAATAACTTTTGATGGGAGCCACAGAAGCAAATCGGCTACAAAAAGCGGAAAAATAACGGTCCAGTTCAGAAGACAGAGTCTACTACTACAAGCCAAAGTAATTCTCTTCGGCATCCAAAAAAAACATAAAATAAAGTCATCATCATTATCATTATTGTTCGCACCGCCACCACAATCATTATCATGAGCATTACCATCATACATACTAACCGTTTACATGGGATGACCATAAAAATGATGATCAGGACAATAAAGCACATTCATCTAGTCATAATAACAAAAGAAGGCAAAAACAAGGACAAAAGCGAGATGGACAACAACATACGAGTACAAACAGTTATTCATAGTATATATAATGTGTAATCTGTGGGGGAGTCTCTAATGCAATGGGTGAATATTGGGAATTTGGGATGATGGGTGGTGGCGGTGTGACATCAAAGCAAAAAAAGAAAATTGGATGTGTGTAGAGAAGAAGCATAAAAATAGAATGTTGAATGAATGCAAAAGAACATAAATAATAATAAAAAAAAGTGTATATCTTGAATAAGAAGAAGAAAAAGTGAAGTGAATAATATGAGAGTGAAGTATAATATAAAAGTATATAGTAGTGAGGTAGATTGGCTTTTTTCATGTATGATTGGTAGTAATAATAATAATGATGATCATTTTTAGTTGTTCAGATGTTGGCCATGATGATGGCCATGGTAATAATCATCATCATAATAATAGGTATTGGTCTTTTTTGTCAACTGAATGGATGGATGCATGTTGCATTACTTATTGTTGGATTGTGACAATGCAGGACAATAGCCATACTTCCTACTCCTATTTATTATTTCCTGGTCCAGATTTTTTTGTCCTTTATATTTACAATGTTCACAAATACAGAGTATGTATCGGTAAGTAATAAATAAATCAGTAGAACACAATAGAAATAATGACAGCATCATCATCATCATCATCAACATGATCATGATCGCCTCACCATCAAAAGCATATAAAATGAAGTGATCCATGATCAAGGCACGACAATGGACTTTTTAAGAATGCCAAATATATGTAATAGATTATTATAGGATATTTTTTTTGGCATGCTTAATATATATACTGACTATACCTATATGATTTTCGATAAAAACGATTAGTGTATATATTGGAGTATGGTGGGTGATGATGATTGTATTGGGAATGTGCCAAAAAAAAAGAAGAAGAAGATTGTATACTAGAAAGACAGGGAATCAATATACATATTTATTAGCACTGCAATGCGGCCATATAGTAAACAAGTAAAATGTTTCTTATTGAAAATAAATGCACAAAAGGCATTATTTGTTGTCGCCTTTTTTCTTTGCTGCAGTAAGTACATTCCCTCATATAACCCAGCACAATAGCCATCCATTTACTTTCTATTCTTTACAAAATATCCGGTAAAAGTAAAAAAGAGAGAGAGAGAGAGAGCGGGAGTACAATAAAAGGCTAGCATGGTGGTGGTGACAAGGCCAACAACAATAAACTTGACAATAAAGGCAAATGCAACAAAAAGTTGTATAATAGGAGAAAAGGCTTCTTCCAACAACAAAAAACGTTGATGATGATCTTGTAAGAATGTATGATGTTGGGGTTTGCGTCGTGGGTCTCCGTTTTTTTTCTTTACCACCTCTCTGCTTGTTAAGGAAAGAAAGGACTGCTGTGTGAGTGGATCCGGTGAAAAGAAAAACCTTACCACTTATTTTCTACTTCTTATCCTTCACTTACTCTTTTTAACCAGGAAAAATCCATTTTTACTAACAACTCGACAAACAAACAAATAACAACAACAACAATTGCTTGCTTCCTTTTTATTATTATCATCACCACCACTGTAAACATGATCATTATTCTACCCCGTTTGTGTTTGTTAAACCATCTCACTTTTCTTTTCTTCAAACCAACCAGCATAATACGTAGTAGCACAAGTAGCAAGTAGAAGCATCCAGCAAAACATATTTCTTCCTCGGCTCACCAACCAAGTCAATAAGACTAAATATACTGTGGAAAGCTGGAAATCTTTTTTTTTCTCTAGAAAATAAGGTAAAAAGCAGAAGCATGGTTTGCTTTGGTCCTTTCTCTATTCTGTTCCTCTATTATTTTCCTTATCCATTCTTCTTTCCTTCTCTCTCTCTAGCAAAAAAACGAGGAAATTATTGGAATACTCTCACAATTTATTGAGAGTGCATAACGCATCACCACGCACGCACACAAATAAACATCACCTAACAACAATGTAGTATAATAATAGTAAATGTAGAGAGATATACATGGTTATACATATAAATTTGCAACCACATTCTAGATAGATATACGAATAAAATTTGTTTGTGTGGGTATGGAAATTTGAATTTTATTTCGGTATTGACATCTAACCGAGCAGAAACCTTTTTTTCTCCGGTGATCATCCGATCATGCATGCGGAGTGCAGTATATATATATATTTATATATACATATATCTCTATAGAAGGAAGGGGAATGTATACTGTACTTATAATACATATCATGAGGAAAAAATGTGCATGATATTGCTATTATAGATGAGATATATGTGATGCAACTCATACATGCATATATTAAACCACTATTCACTCATGCACAAATAATCATTCTTCTTCTTTCCCGTTTTTTCTACTCTCTCTCTCTCTCTCTCTCTCTCTCTCTCTCTCTCTCTCTCTCTCTCTTGTGCTCCAACAACAAGAATCAATAGAGCATGTATAATAAATATAAATACAGAGATAGTGAGAGTTATGTGGGGAATATAACAAAAATGAATAAATATTGTGATGTTTATTATGAAGACACTTGTACAAAGTAAATATATGTATGTATGTATGTAGGAAAGAGAAGAAGAAGAAGAATGCATATGGATCCAATACAATATCTTCCGATCATTTTACAATAAAATTACATATTACTTTTTTTTACTCTCGCCAACAAAGTCAACGTTCTTTGCTTTATGTTCTCAAAGTCAAAAGCTATATATGCATGCATGTTTGTATGTTGCATAGACTTGTCGTATTTTTTTCGCTCTGGGAATACCATGCAAATTTACTGTTGGGAAATGATTTTTTTGCACATTAAAGCACAATCTATCAATATGGTACAGAGATGATAAGCTAACCTGCATAGACAAAGTATATTATGGAAGAATAAATGAGTTTTCGTACTTTGGATAGTTCAATAATGGACAAAAAATTTAACAAATTTTTTTTCAAGCTTTATACATTAGATTACGATTTAGAAAAAATGTAGAAATGTATAAAAAATCATTTAAAAAACCGGGAATGCTGACTTCATCTCATGTCAAGTTTGAATTGCTTGTGTATACATCCATTTTTGTATTTAATAAACATATATATTTATAGGTTAGAACAATTGTTTTGGTTACCATGTAACATGCGTAGCGTTACTCCCATTGTGTCTGTTTGAGTGAATCTTGTGTTTTTATTTCCAAAGAACAAAACATGTTGAAACGCACACATTAATATTTATTTTGTTTTGTAAACAAAACTGTAGAATTTTTAAGAAACGGGCTTGCTTGGTTTTGTCTTGGATCGCTACAATGTCTTGTTTCACTTGAGATACTAAAAGAAAGGAAACTCGGCAGGGAACAAACTATAAACCGACTTTTTTTTGTTTTGTGATACGCAAACACAAAAAAAGGCAAGGGAGAGATGTATGTAAATAAGAACAAGATATGCCTACACATAATACACAGCATAACAGCATAGGTATATATAGCATCTCGAAAGAGAATTTAAAAGTTTATGTGTCTGGTTCTGGTTTGTGTCAAACACTTTGGACATTTATCTCTTCAAGTGTTACTCTTTCCTCTTATTCTTCGTGATCTCTTTGTGAAATGTTGACTGTTGTGCTAGCTTACTCGCACTCTTCCTCCACATACCTACATACTATTATACTCATTTACACAATGTATTTTTAAACAAGACAATTTTTTTGTTAGCTTCAATTGGATTGGTGGTTAAGTGAAAGAAATGAGAAGAATAAAAGAGAAACAAGTAGTGAGAATGGGATTATAATAGAGGAACAAAAGAACAAGAAACAGACAAGAAGACAAGAGAGAGAGAGAGAGAGGAGAGGAAAAAGGGTTGGCTTTTTAAAGCCGTTTGTTGGCATCTTCTACCGAGTATCATCCTATCATCATCATTCATCATCATCATCGTTGTACAGTTCGACTATGATCATCTAAAGCAATGCAAAGCAATGTGATCCAATTTATAACACAATACACTCAGAGTGTGATATCATGACAATGATCATGTAATTCATGCTATACAATTTAACCAGGCAGTCGTTTATATTTTTTTATAATTTTTGACTCCTCCTTCTTTTTATTCTATTGTCTCTTGATGGACCGAGTGAGTTAAAGGAAACCTTGCATTTTTGTAGTGTTTTTATATAATGCTCGTGTTGTATTATAAAATCCTTTCCTTGTCATAAAAAAATATTATATCAATTGTGGTTTATGGAAAGGATGATGATGAAACTTGAAGGAGAAATACATATGCCTAGTGCACATATTTTTTTATTGAATGGAAGGGAAATTTCTGGAGAATGTTAATACAAAAAGTGTAATCATTATCAAAACTGTGGGCTGCTGCTGCAATATACTGCCTTTGCTCCTTCCCCCATGCATAATATTCTTTTTGAGTTCTTGAATCTTCCAATAAAAGTTTATTTACATAATATCACCACATCAATGCAATATGACTGCAAGTGCAACCGTTTCTTTATAATAATAATAATAATAATAATAAATATAAAGGAAAAAAGGAGCAGCAGAGATGATAATAATAAAAGATTGAGTGAATGAAGCAAAGTGACAAACGAGTTGAGCATCATCATCAGACGAAGACGAAGAAGAAAAGAAGACAAGTTGACAGGACAAGCCCATTCTATTTTTTAACTTTAATATTCAATAGAGACACTGAGCGCCCAGTTTTATTATAATTTATTAATTTTTTTATTGTAGTGTTTTACAAACCAGTAAGAAGCCAAATGAAAGAATCAAGTAAGACTGACACGTATTATTTGACTTTGTGACTGTTTGTATGTGACGAGCTGCTGAAGAAACTCATTGTCAACTTGTTCTTCTTCCATAGGCTAAAGCAGCAGCAGCAGCACACAACGACACAACTCACAAATCTTCATCAAGGCAAAACGCGTTGACGATGATAATAGTCATTCTGAGATGATGAACAAGACGATCAAGAAGAGAGGAGAGGAATCATAAAAAACATAATATTTTTTGATTGGTTCAAACCATGAGCTTGATGAATAAATGTACATACATGAATAAATGAATGCTCATTTTGGCAGCCATCTTGCCATTGTCATCATTACAATCATAATATGTGTGTGTGTGTGCAAGAAAGAATGAATGGAAGACAGCGGACAAGGAACAAGCCTATTTATTCTTTTATAAAAAAGCCTACACGTATATAATAGTCTTTTGTTAATGAATTGTACTTGGAGAAAAAGAAAGGAATCAAGAAGCCAAGTGAAGTACAAGAAGACGAAGAAGGGAAGAAGATACAGAATCTGTATTACAGATACACACTAACACAAGCAGGATGACAAGGTCTTCTTATCTGGTTGCTCTTTTTTTACTGCTGCGTATAAAAATATAATGCCATGGTGATACTTTTAGTAAGCCAAGTCAGGATATTATGATGATACCGATATTACCGGCACTCCTTGAAAAACTCACTCATTGCATTGCTCCACGTTGCATCATAATCATCATCATCAACAACATCAAATGTTTGAAAACTAAATGCCTATAGTTTAAGTATCAATAATTTGGTAATCTTTTTTCTATTTTGTTTTTAAAGTTTTGGACAGGAAAAGCAATAATGAAAAAAAATAATAGTTTATAATGCAGCTTTGTGATAACTTGCATGAATTGTAAAGGGATCAAATTAAAAGACGCAGAAGGGCAGATTCCAATGAAGCATTAATCTTTTTTTCTTCTTTCGGGTGACATGGTCATCTTGATCCTAGTGTTGTGTTTTGTATATGATTGACAAACTGAATGGAATAGTAATTATATTTTTTAAGCCAAAGATAAAAAGTCCCATATATTTAGTCCCTGCTCGTCGTGGTTTCATTAAGCGATTGTCCCTACAATGCATAATATGCAGTTATGAAACACAAGGGTGGCCGGCCAGTTGTCGTCATGTTTTTAAGTAAATGATAACGTGGCAAAATACGTTAAAAGACAAGGGACAACAAGTTTCTTTTAAAATAAAGAAAGATAAGCATTTTTCACCATGAAAAATGAACACAGTATCTTTTCGAAAAATATGTAATATGACATGATGTTGATGATCATCATCATCATGACGATGAGAAATGAGAATTGATAGTAGTAGCGTTAGTGATCTTGGTGAAGGTCTCTCTTCTATCCAATCATGACCGTTTCATTATGATGACTATGGCTATAATATTCTCATTTTTCTGACTCTTTTTATTGCTACATTCTGTTTTTTCTTCTTCTCATTTTGATCATCAAGTGAGAGAGAAAAAAATAAATCACATATGGTGACGATATTGAATATTATATATGCTTGTTTTGCTGACTCCCCTCAAGTGTATATTTTTTTCTGACCTTTAACTTTCCTTTAAACCGGGCAGGCAGGTCAACCAATTGAGACAGCGCAACAAAAATGGTAAGTATAGAATAGTGATAAATGTTGAAGATTACGACAAATAAAAAGTACTTTGCTATACTCTACTGCTCTGGCTATTTTACTCTCTCTCTTTCACATGAATTGATAACCATTTTATACCATTATTCTAATTAGTATCTCTACTGTAGCAACTCCGTTAATTTCTTTTTGGGTATGTCGACAAGCTTTTTTGTATGATTGTTTCAAGAGACACTGAAAAACAATTTCACATCAGTTATCAATGTGATCACCACACTGAGCAGTCTTGCTTTATTGCTCAATACCCGTTTGTTACTTAATCATCATCAACATCATCTATTTTTCCACTGTGTTGCTGAGTTGTGTGAATCACAGTGGAAAAAAAGAAGATAATGAAGACACAAGAAAAATGATGATTATGATGATGATGAAGATGATAGAAATAAAAATTGTGTATGGTGGAAGATAAGACGTCACCCTCTCATTATCTTTCCCATATCAAATGAATTGATTGCATTATTGTTGATCATGCTCAGTTGAGTAATATACCTACATTATATTACGAGAGTACAAAACTTACAGTCAAACAGTATGAAAACGCACTCACTCATACATATCTATTATATTTATTATTTAATTAATACTAAAAACAAGTTAACCTTGGTCACTAAAACGAAGAAGACATAATAAAAAATATGATTGAATAGAAAAAAAGACACAGGCATGCAAAGAGAAGCAGAGAATTTCAAGACATTTAATTCAGATTTGACTAATCTTAACGACCGGTAATATATCTTTTACAGAAAATGTACAAATTTCATAAATTGTATTTTTTTTATTACAGAAATGTCTAACGTTATATATGTTACACTGAATTATCTAAACAAGAATGAATGAGATTTGCTGTTTGTAGGTAGATATGTATTTATGTATGTTGTTGTGGGTGGATCTATTAATCTAATTTGCTCGTTCCCCCTTTACGTGCTCAGCAGCAGCAGCAGTACAATTACAACAAGAGACAGGGACGGGCAGAACAAAAATTGAGAGCGACAAGACAAAATAAAGCTGATTAGAGGACATCAAAATGGAAAGAAGGAGGAATATGTCAATAGTTTGAAAAGAAAAGATTTTGAAACAATTTTATGTTGTTCTCTATCCTTTGCTTTTGAGCTTGAGATGTCACATGATGACAATCGATGAAGTCAGTACAAGCATATATATGATGATGTTGTTACTATTACATGCAATCTGTTGTGAAGGGTTGACATGACAAGACAATAAAAATGAGGAGAAATGTGTACGTGGATTGTAGTAAAAAAATATTTTAACCGTCTCGTATATTTTCTCGTATACTCAACCATATTTATTAGCGTTTTTACTGAAGCAACAACTAATTTTCTTTTGGCAACAGGAAGAAAAATCCGTTCCCTGTCTTAATAAAATTAGGCGACTGATGCTTTTATTATCATTTTGCTTGTTGCCTTCTTTGACTGTCTGTCTGCTGCTGCATGGGTGGCACCCTCCTTTTTTTCAGTTGTTTCCTCAACCCCACCTCCACCGCCAGAAGGAAAAAAACAACCGTTGTGACAAAATGTAGTACAAACGAACTAAGAAATCTAATGAGGAATCTAATGTGATGGAACCTATCTAATCAACAGACTTTTATTTTCCACATCTTTTATGTGCCCAGTACTGGCTGATGTTGTTTTTGTTGTTTTTACAGTTTGGTTGGATGATTGTTATTTGTTACACGCACACAGGAATAAAAATAGAATCCAACAGCTTTTGATTACAATCCGAGCCTGAAATTGAGCGCACTCAAACAGAAGGTAAAAAAATATAACAATTATTTATTTAGCTTGTTTCCTTGCTCTTGCTTACGAGTAAATACATAAAGCAATTTCACAGAAACACCCACGACTCGTTGGAATTCGTTTTAAATGTCATCTTTCCAACTCTCAGCAAAAGGTATAATAATATGTGCTACAAAATCTACAGACTTTTTGGAAATATAAATAGGCTAATAAAATGGACAAATAGAAAAATATTCCGAGTGATTATTTTGGATATTGAAAAATAATGAAAGGGGATTCGAAAAAACATATTTCATTCATGTCGTATGGACTATTATTGTGCAAGAAACCAGTTTGATATAAAAAAATCTTTATACTGCTGGAGTGGAAATGACAGAAAAGTGAGAGAAAAAAATCACAACACCAACTGTGTAGATTTGACTAGAGTGACAAGTTCTCATTTATTGGAATTGCAAAAAAAGTTTAAATAAACTGGAGCACAACTTGATATATATTTCTCATAACTTTCATTTTGATTAAATGCAAGTTTTTTCTCTTTGCAACCAAAATAATATATTATTATGTATGATGATGGGTGACGGAGGCCATGGACATTGAAAATAGGATTTTTTTCAATTTAAAATCTGCGCTCGTCCTGACATACTTGATGCTACGCGCAAAATGAGCTGAATAGAAACTTTATCGTTTTATGGTCACTGAATTTGGAAAAAAGCTGATAGCGATTTAACAAGCGGGAGTTACCAAGTTAACATTGTTATCAAACTAATCAGCAAAAGATTTACAGGTACCATATGTTTGTAGTTTGTATAGTGCCAGATTACACTAAAAAAAGAAGAACAAGCTATAGAAGAAAAACACTGATTGTTCCAATGGCCATGAACGTGACAATGTTATTAAGAGAATGGGATTGGTAACAACTAAAGACTCCATTTGACAGTTTCGTCATAATAATCGTCAGACTTTACGTACCAACTTTTGTGATGTGTCGAAGAAATGAATAGAAAATCCTGTTCCTTTTCAATACTAAATATATATATACTGCCTGTGTGCTGCATAATTATAATTACTGTGTGCACCAAAACAAAAAAAATAATAGTGACGAACAGAAAAATGTTACAATAATGCAATCTGTTTCGAAGAATGGGAAGACGTGTGATGAGGGGGTCGGGTAATAGAGACACAAAAGTTATTGAAAAAAGGCACAACAACTGAACAGGCAGCAGGAGTCAGTTGAGTAGGACCCTCCGCTGATTGTATGACTGACTTGATGAAGGAGTAAAAAAAGACATTATTTTCAACTGTTGTATTTTTTCGAACTTTGAAACAAAGATTTTTGTCAGGCGATGCAATTTAAATAGAAACAGTTTTACAGGGAGAATACTCGTAGAACGCGAGTACATCATCAGCAGAAGAGTAACCTTTTTTTCTTCGTCTTTAGTTTGGCTGACTGGTATTGTTCCCACTCCCACGCCCTTTTAGTGGCACTTCGTAAAGCTTTTAAGATGTTCCATGAAAAAAACATAAATGTAGAGAGGATATGAGAGAGAGAGGGTGTTCGTTTATTACATGAGTATGTGTGTATATTTCCCTGTCAAACATTACAATTGTAACTTTTTTTCTTCAAATGAAACGAAGCAGTAAAAGTAGCATTTTTAGTGAGACATATCATCATCAATACCACAGAGAAAATGACGGTTTTAGCATATGCTCATTTGGATGTCTATATGTATAGGTATGGATATATGTGTAACTGTAACTTTGGTGTAACCACTTCTTTATTATTATTATTATTATTATTATGGGAACAATAACAACAGAAAGCCACTTATTGTTTTAAAACAATCCTATGCATTCCCAAGAGAAGGGAGAGAAAATTGTTCTCTTTTACTACACTCAACAAACACATGTTTCCTTCCTTCTCATCATGAATGAAAGACAAAGCAGTTAAAAATTGGGAAAATGGATTGGGTAGGAGAATGATGGAGTGGATAAATGGATGGATGAAACGAAAGGCGTAAAAAAATGTATATTACATGGAATCTGCTGTTTCTTTGGAAAATGGGGTCCTTCTCCTCCTGGGTGGAAAAAAATGGTACTGGAGGAGAGAACCTTTTTTCAGGCTGTTCATATGAGGATGTCGTGCTCGAATGATGACTTTCAGACAAAGAAATAATGGAGTTAGCTACTATACAAGTTCTAAGAAAACTTGCATCTGGTCATATGTAAAAAATACAAGATTACAAGTTTTAATCAATGCAAGATTTAATGAAAATACTACAAATACATATTATTCAACTGCTGTGTATCAGTTATCAATAGGTAGTTTAATGAGTTTGTTGTTTCAATTGGAATTACACTTTTCCTGTTTGGTGTAAATACAGTGTACATATACCTGCATTCATTCGTATAATATTTTTGTGATCGTGCCCTGTTTAGTATACTTATGGGGTTTGTATATATATAGAGTTAAGAAAAATAACCAAACAGTCAAAAAGGCGATGAGGGTGACTTTTTGGTGACAAAAAAGTCGAAATTGAAACAACAAAGCCCAATATTGTATTTTTCACAAGTAAAGAAGAGTGTGTGATGTGAGTCATTGTCTACAAAGTACAAACAAACCAAGCGCTATATATACTTTCCCACACTTTTTTCCTTTTTTTTCTACTTCGTTAATTACTTTACTTGGCTGAGAAATGCGCAGTTGAGCAGTAACAAAAGGAACCAAGAAGGAGCAGGGTATCTCGAAGGTGTTACAAATCCATCCACACATGCAACTTAAATATACATATACGCATATTTTTTTGTACATAATACCGGAGCTAAAAGCTAAACACTCGGGGTTCTCCATGAAATTCTGTACATTTACTGTCTCTCTATTTGTGTTCTCGGATCTCGAATATCAATAGAGCTGGGACAAATTGTCTATTGACATAGAGAGACGACATACAGTAGGGCACACTCGGGCCCTTCTGTCTCATGAACACAGATGCAAGGTATTACAACAATGTCACTAGCTCTGTGTTCGGGACACTTGCATTATTTAAAACGAAAGAAATGTCCATTTTTTTGTGAAATATGATATGAAAATCTTTTTTTTGAAGGTACAGAAAAAAGATTTTAAAATATTTTACAACGACAACAAATGTTAAAATAATACTCATATATAAACACATATACGAGAATTTAAGCTATAAAAGTGCTTATAAATATATATATAGCTTGAGTTGGAGTAAACCAACAAGTGATTAAAATTTGTATAAGGGTGCAAAAGAAACGAGAATATTTACTTGATGCATGCATATTACGTAGTAATATTTTATTGTTGATTGTAGATGGCAAGTTATTTAGACAAGATGGATCTTAATACCTCGGCTTTGTTACAGCTTTAAAAAAAATCTTTTAGTTTTTCTTCTGGAAAATTTCACAGGAAATTATATCATCGTCATACATCCTCAAGTGTAAATACAATTATATATTAATAATAACATATAGAGGCATATTACTATTAGAAATTCATGTGTGTAGTTGGAAAACGTATACAAAAATTGAAAAGATTAGAAAGAAGAAGCTCCTTTGTTTTAAAAAAGAAAGAAACCAGAACCAGACATTGTCATAATTTTTTGTTTCTTTTTCAATATCCATTCACTTGCATATCGTAGCAGTTGCTTAAAATATATATCCTTGTAACTGGTGGGCTCATAAATTGTAAATTATGTTGTTATTGTAGTAAAAAAATACAATATTTCTACTCTTGTAGTATTTTTTTCATCTATAAATTATGCATACATAGAAGAGGGAGAAGCAGAAGAGCATCATATTTTATGCGGTTTCATGATATATTTATAGTTGAGCTAAATAATACTATAAGAATAATAATAACAAGCTAGAAAAAAAGAGTGTTTCTGTTCCATCTATTATCTTCCCTTCCTTTCTCTTGAGAAGAAAAAGAATAAAGTACAAAAGGCAAACACAAAACATGATTGGTTTCATGTATCTTGTTATACAGTGCAAATAAACAATTTTGAAAACCACAGTAAAACTATAAAAAAGATGTGTATGTATATTATATTCATAAAACAACAAGACGAGAGGAAGCAGACTACCAAAGGCAGATATATGTACTTACACTTATGTATATACCAAACGTTTTTGTATACATGCATTATGCACAAAGCTAACTGAAAGCAAAAACGGTAAAGAGACAAGACAAACAAAAAAAATATGAATCTCGGCTGCTCTCTGTCT
The DNA here is from genome assembly GCA_027744595.1 of Paronellides praefectus. Taxonomy (NCBI): domain Eukaryota; kingdom Metazoa; phylum Arthropoda; class Collembola; order Entomobryomorpha; family Paronellidae; genus Paronellides; species Paronellides praefectus. Next base: position 28,707 of record JAITYZ010002780.1, read on the forward strand.
CTCTCTCTCTCTCTCGCTCTTTCCCGAAAAAACTGCATTGAATAAGCAACATCTCCACTCTACTACCACTCATCCTGCTTCATATTATATTAATAGCGTGTCTTTGATAACATGACAATTCGCTTGATAAACAGAGAGAAAACCGCTTTTGCTACTTTTTTTATCTGTTTCAACTACAATATTATTGGTATAAACAATAACAGAACTCACAAAAATATAACAACTAACCAGTCATCATCATCAGAAATCATAATAATCATATATATATAGTCAGCACTCAGCGGTTCAATGTTTGCAGCCACAAAGCAAAAGAGGCTCTCCTTTTATCCCAGCCAAAAGCCTCTGGAGACTCTTTAAAAATTAAACAAAGTGGCTTTCAAATGTACACAGAGAATGAAAACTAGTCATATATTTTTAGTCTCGAGTACAAATAACTCACTACAAATTGCAAACCAAATTGCTGGATAGTAATTTACTATGCATGCAAAACTCAGAGATAATATTCAGCAAAGGAAAATATTAAATTGGTAGTTGATTGTTGTCGATTGTTAATTTGTAACAAAGAAGTCCATCAATATAAATGTGTATATATTTGTATTTAGTATGTAAGAATGATATTTAAAATCTACACTATTCAATTTATACAAAAAGATATACCAACCTACATCTCATGTTTTGTATGTAATTTGCTAGAGCACCCAGTGTTCATTCCATCGCATCAATCACTTGATCTTTCATAGTTTGTAGTTGGGGAAAAAAAAGAAAAAAATAGACAGATGGATCAAATCAAGTGGAAAATATTTTTTTAGGAAAAAAAATACAAAGGAAATTTCAACTCCTTTGTGTACTTTTTCCATCCTTCTGGCAAGCATCTAGATAAACAATGCATCTGAATGCATAAAAATGAAGATTACACAAGAAAAGCCGAAACAAGCACAAAGGTCCATCATCATTATTCTCAGATCATTGATTCGACAATGGGTTCACTTTTTAGTATTTATTCTCCTTTTTTAACAGTCTAGCGTAGTTTTAAAAAGAGAAGAAGCTATGCTAAACAATAAAAAGCACTACTCCTACACACCAAATATCATCACCCACCACCCGAAAAAAAAGACAAGACATTTTGTGGACTTGTGTAACAGCCCAGCATACCAAAACCATGGTAGCGGTAAAACATTTTGCTTTTAAAGAAAAGAGAAAAACACACAAACAGTAAAACATTGTGTCAATGAAAGTTAAAATGTGTTGTATTATTTGTGTAGTAATTGCTAAAAGCAATTCTTTTCTCTTGTTTGAAAATTGGGAGAGAGAGAGAGGCGAAAAGAATAAGACAAGGAGTAGAAGCGAAGTACCAATAACCAAAAAACACAAAAAAATGTATAACGTACACATGCACACAAGACATGCCGCCCGTTACATACACACACTTACTTTAAACATGACTGATTCATTGAAAAATATATACATACATATTATATTATGTATATAGTTTATATGCTGTAATAGCCTATATATCCCTATCTGTCTATCTTTTACTTTTTTTGCCCATTTTCAAAAATAAGGAGAAGAAAAGAGAGACAAGAGAAAAAAAACAAATCCTTCCGATATTTCTCTCTGATCTTCACCGCCAACAATCCATTTTTACTTTGCTTAAAGTCACGAGAGTATATATGTACATATATATAAGCAAAGAGAACAATATCCGCCGCACAGCGGCATTGGTGGTGGCGGCGGCGGATAGGATCATGCATCAATCCATTTAACTTTTATGCTTAAAGCACTATTTTAAAATCCGGGAGTTATCCTGTCAATGTAGGTATTGCATCCATGTCCTGTACCGTATCACATAGCTAGCTTGCTAAAAAAAATACATACTACGTAAACAAATCGGCCTTTGCCACTTGCACCATCATAGCGCTTCACAAAGCTCATTATGCATTCTTGTGCAATCATCCCCTTTTTTTGTTTCTCCGTCTGTCTGTCTCTGTCTGCCCTTGTTTGTTTCTATTTAGCTGATTGTGATTAAATGCATTCTTCTAGTTCTGTAGCACGTCCCGATGTACAGCTTTCAGAGAACTTGCACTTCCATAATGTAAAATAAACCTTGACTGATCTTTATGAACGGCCCCTTTTGTTTTTAGGAATTAAAATTCAAAACAGGCGCACAAGCACAGCTCTATTATACAGGATCCTATGCTGTCCCCTTTCATTTTTGACAAAGCAACTTGTTTTTGTTTTTTTCCTGTGTTCTTTCACCCAAATGTATGGAGAATGTAAAAAATATGCAGTATAGTAAAAAAAGACGTTACATCTATTTACAAGTTCATTTGTTGTGACACCTCTTCCACCAATGCGTATAGTCTAAGAGTAATTTGCATCTTTAAAAGAAACGTTGTTATGTTTATCTCACCAGAGATATAGCGGTGGTAATGCAGGAATAAAAAATATGTATCTTGTTTGGAATTTTGGAATCTATACCCCTTGATTACTGTGGCGTGTAAAATAAATGGCCTATCTGATGTGGCAATTATGTGACAAAAGGAATGTCTTTTTGGTGGTAAGTAGAGGAAGAGAAACAATAATAAATTTTCCACAGAAGCAGCAAAAAAATGTACTTCTCTCCTCTTTTCAACTACAATCATCTTGTTAACTCAACTGACATTAATTACATACTTTTGTGTATTTTGCTGTGTGTAGATCCTACTGATTTCGTCTTGTTTTATCAGATTATAAAATCATGTGGAAAAAAACAACAAGCAATACAAGAAGTGTGAAAACGATGTATCTTCAACAACTACATATGTACATACCTATATTATACAGCTTACGAAGTTTAGAAACAAGAGAAACAAATCATATTATTTCATCGCATCACACCTACACCAACAAAAGACAAAACTCTGCCAGCTTTCTATTTTCTATTTTACTGTTGCTGTTGTGCTGTTGCTGCTGCTGCTACGACGCTTCTTTCTGTAATTGTCTGCTTGTTTTTATGCTGACTAATAATGTTGATAACGATTTGCATCAGGCAGACATGACATCAGACTATACGAGTGAGTAGTATTGTCATCACACGACGACAAAACGAAACGAGAAGACTATGACAAGAAGAAGAAGAAGACAACACAAAAAAGTCTTTTTGGTTCTCTCTATTCGCCAAGCATAACCCAACTGACAACAGACAAACAAGGGGAAAACACTGACGCAAGTCCAATTCCTCAAATACAAAAGTATAAACTACCGTTTATTTTAGAGCAAATAAGATTTGTATGGATTTGGATAGGTATATATATATGTATTATACGCTCTTGTTTACAATAGGTACAAAGTTAACAGGAACTTTTTTTTACTCTGTCTTCTTAAAAAAGAGTAAAAGAAAATAGCTAACGTTAAAAAAAATTCTTCACAAAGCTATACAATGTTTAACTTGTTTTAATACCTAAAACAGTAGTATAAGTTTGTTTAGTAGTAGTAATATAAATGCGATTCATTATCTCGAATCGGTTTTGTCTTGTTCTGAATACATTTTTTGGAAAAATAGAAAAATAAAGCTTTTATTTGGTCTGTTAAAAAGAAGTGTGCGTCTAAAGAAGTAAAAAGGAAGGAAGCCTAATGAATGAATTGATGATAAGACAAGAAAATCAAAGAGAAGCAAACTAGTTTGTACAAAAGAAAAGAGTAGGAATACGATGGAATATTATAATGTATACCCCACGCACCTTACAAAAGCATCCTCATCATCATGAATGGGGAAGACAAAATAACGGGAGAAAAATTTTGAGGCTGAAATTCACAACAGCAGTACAAGCAAACTTAAAATGATGATGATGATCATCATCATCATCGACTGAATTTGACAAATGAAGGAAAGAAAATTGAGTAATAGTAGTTGGTAAAGTGTAGTACGAGTAGTAGTGTCTCAGTAATAATAAATGTCAGGAAATGGTTCATTTTTTCTTCCAATTTTCGACTCTCTGTCACAATCATAATCTCAATTAGGATTTCCATTCTATTCAAATTTTCGTCGTCGTCGTTGTTGTTGTTGTAGTAGCCCGGGTTTATCATCAGAGAAAATGGAACAAATGAGGAGGTTGCTAATGTTAAGCAGATTTTCCAATTGAATCACCAGTCAAAGAAAGATTCTCATCATCCAATCCACGTTTATTGTCAATTGTCATACGAATAGAAATGGTATAATGAGAAACGCATATTAATACCTAGTCACTTTGTTTGTACCAATAAGTCAGACCCGAGCCAAGTTCATTAACTTCCGCAACAACTCAATACAAAATACACTCAATGTTGCTCATGTCGTTCGACTGGATATTTTTCATGTCTTGTCTGCTTCAGTACTTTTATTAAGCTGATTGAAAGATGGTAGGTAAAATTATAAACGCATGATTTTTTTTGCTCAAATAAATTATTTCAATTTTTTTTAAATAAAAATTAATCAAACAATTTTTCAACAAGTAAATTCCTATATTAAGCAATTAAACGATATGTCTTTTTATTAATAATGTTTATTTTTTTATGAGACAAAAAATTGGTTATCGTGTATAATTTTTTATATGATAAAAATGTGCATGGATCTATAGAGATGCCGTCGGTGGTGTTCTCCCTCTCAGTCACTCGCATTGCCGTCATTTTAATTTCAGTTGTTAAATTTTTATTGTCAACCAAACATATAGAATATTTATACGCAGGGAAATTGCTTTGAAATAGAAACTGCGAGGACGCAGGATTAGAGATTTCCTCTCAATGGCATTTAAATTCTAAAAGATAGCCAAAAGGATGGATGGACAGATAGATGTATGTATTTATTTACAAACAAAACAACAAAGATTTAGTTCTGCTCGCAGTTCAGCAACGCACCGGATCTTTTTTAAGCCCCTCTCTACTAAGAATCAGCAGATCTTTACAGAGGGCTATAGCGATTACTATTCCTATTCTTCCTGTTTATCTTGGTGGTGGTGATGATGATGATGATGTGATATGGGCGCATGATGAAAATAATGAATTCACGATGAAACCGCATTTCAGTCGACACAAGTGGAATGTCGTGAAAAACGCAGCAATAGTAAAACAACTTTATACATTATTATTATGTTTTGCAGTACGTTGTAATTTTTTTACATGGTGCATACTTATATGTATTGACATTTAAATAATAAAAAGGGATTTAAAAAAAATGGAGTTGGAATGAAACCCTTCTGTGATCACGATGATGATTTTAATGAAATGAATGAGTGCAGAGTTTGCACTGTAGATAAATAAAACGGACTCGGGAATACTACTTCTACTTCTACGACGACAAATAAAAGAACAACACACGACTACGTACCAGCAGCAATTTTGAAAAAAAGAGTTGTCATTGAAGAAGAATTGAAAATAAAAAGACGAACAAGTAACAACAACAACAAAAAAAGGATGAGATGAGTTCTTTTCTTTCTCGCCTAATTTTGTTTTGTGTCTTTTGGGCTTGCAAAAAGATTTATTTTCATCCTTTCTTTCAATTTGACTTGGCTTTTGGGAAGAAAGAGAGACGAGGGAGAAGAGGAAGAAAAAAAGAAGAGACACAGAGAAAATAAATAAATGGAGGCGTATTATTATTCTTATTATTACTAAGCCATTTGATTTTATACATGTGAAAACTGTTATGTTTTTGCTATAGACAATACACTTTGTCTTATTCTATTGCCGTTGTAAATTTTAAGTGGGTACGAGTGTTGTACGAGGAGCTATGCCATGAATTCAAAACTTTCATGATTTTTTTTCTGTTGCTGCAATCCATACTGATGATGTGATGATGATGGTCTTGTGGTATAAAAATGGTATATTGGCATATATGCCAGAGAATGTACTGTGTGTTGTGTTTAGTAAGATATATCAAAAGACAAGACAGAAGAATGACGTTGATGACAAGCAGAGGAGGAGGAAGCTTAAAAGGAAATGGAAAAGAAGATGAAGAAAATAAACGACGTTTTGTTTCACAGGCTTTAAAGTAACAATAAATAAGGTTAATACGACGACAATACCCATTCAAACGGAAAAGTATATTTATTTCTCCTCTCTCTCTCTCTCTACTTTGCACAAACAGTGGTATGTATGTGTCTATATGTCGTATTTCACAACAGTTCACAACGAAACAACATTGTTTTTTCTTCACATTCTCATTTTACTTAAGAGGAGTTGGAGCACATCCCATACATTATTCTCTCTGAGACGCTCTTTTCTACTGCTGTACAACAAGGGATTATAAATCTGAATGCTTCTTCTTCTCAAGACAGATATACTCTTTCTTTTTTTTATTTCCCATCACAATCGTTCTCGTGTCGTCATTTCTATTCTCTAATGGCTTAAGTTATGAGCCCTTAAGGTAGCATTTGCGATCAATTTCAATGTCAAGCTTATATATTTTCAGCAGTGCTGTGTTTAATACTACAACATACTATTATACACCACCACCATGTGATCCCCATTTCTTATTCTTACCATAATATCTTATTGTTTCAACTTCTTTCAGCTTACAGCATCGCTGCCAAAAAAAGCAAGGAGAGAAAAATAGGGAAGCGATGACAAACATCATTACTATTATTATTATTATTATTATTTTAATACATGCTTCCTCACACTTCACCAATCACCTTTAAACAAATTCAGCTACTCTCTGTCCTCTGTCTGCTTTTTAAGAAGTTCAAGCTCGACAAAAAAGTGCTAAAACCTTCTTCTCATTTTCCTTTTTGTTATTACCTATATAAAATTACACGGGCATATTATGCCTTCACGCACAATTCGGATTTTATCCTGTATTATTATTATTATTATTATCATCATTATCATCATCATCATTATCGAATATCCTCTTCTCATCATCAAAGCCATGCATCACCAGAGATGAATCTTACAATTTAGTTTTTTTCTTTCTTTCAGTTCGCCCACAGCTAAAATAACAAAGTCAGCAGAAGACAAAAAAATGTTGGAACGACGAAGAAGAAGATACTAAGAACAGCAGCCACAGTTCCTTGGTATCACAATGAAATCCACATTATTATTATTATTATTATTATTATCATATCATGTTGTCAAAGTATTAATGTATTAAAGTTTAAAGTAATCTATATAGTGCATGTATGTATTTGTATGGTTTGTATATGTATATGTATTTATTTATGTATATTCTTCTTTTCTTTGGATGCTGCTGTTGATAATGATACGACTCTATCTGTCATCAGGCCAGTAATAGCAGTAGTAACAATGAAAGGCAGCAGCGTGGCAGTGGCATGGCACCTCCGCTCCGCACCGACTTCTTTTGCACGTACCACAACTCACGACGACGACACTTTTTTTTATTCAAATAAAAGGAGTCAGACAGAAGCAGCTAAGAAGTAGTTATTGGTTTCGTAAAACTTGTAACGCCTTGTCTTGTGTGTAGCGACCTTTTTTATTATCCCTATCACCATACCATCATCATGATCGTACACCAGAGAGTGTTGTCACAAAGCCATGACAACGCAACGCTGGTGGTGGGATATGGAGAGTACAAAGTGAGGGATGCTTAGCGCATAATAATAATATATTCATCCCAAGTAAAACTGCGCTAGCATGCATGCATCGTCATCATTACACTTGGAGTTTGATGATGCCATTTGGCAACTTATTGTCTTACTCGCTGACAACTGAGTTTCCTCTCATGGGAGACCGTGTGCTCATCCGCTCACTCCCTCCTCCCCTTCTCTTGTCATTGCCACCACCACCACCAGAATAATAATGCTCTATTATTTCTTCCAGCAAACACTACGATGCGATAGTTATGTTGGTATATAGATAGAGTGACAAGCAGAGGGTAAAGTTCAGTTGTGGTGGCACTGGCAAAAATCATAAACATACCTACCTACAACCTATGTATTTACCTATGCATATATTATGTAGTCACTCACAATTAATATTGATATTCCGGATTTACACAAATATGTTCTACCTACACACATACATTAAATGTGGAATATATACACATTACAGGTTTTACATAAACAAGACACAGAGAATAGGAACATAATGATTATCATGAAATAAGTTTTTTTTAAAGATTTTTTTTACTTAATGCATTGTTCTTAACTGAGAACAACAAGTTTTATTATTTGTACTAGTCATACATGATAGATATATCTGAAGCTGAGAGAAGGAGACAGATTAAAACAGTTTATGTCTGATATGATACATGTGTGTAAGTATAATATACACAAAGCAAAAATAATCATGTTCCAATGTCATAGCAGTTTGGGAAAGAATAAAATATAAAAACAGTCACATGTGTGTTGTGTGATGTGTGTGCGTGCACTAACAATACTAACATGTTAGGTTAGTTTTGTTTTCGTACTACTAGTGTTTACAGTGTATCCATTAGATATAGTATTGTAGTGGCAGTAATAAAAATTAAAAGAAAGAGAAAAAAATGGTTTGGAAGAAGAAAAAAGGATTAGACAAAAAAACACATAGACATACAAACATGTGTTTTTGTTCTCGTCTTCTCTGATCTCTGTTTTTCCCTTGTCTCAATTCGTTGGATTCAGTCATAAACTTTTTTTTAAGTGGGAGCATGCTCAGTGCATGTGCAAGGGAACAAAACATGTTGCACCAATTTTCTTTATAATTTCATTCTCTCTCTCACACACAAAAAAAGAAACAATAATTTATATAGTCCCTCATGTTTATCACCATCATCTTCAACGGAAAGTATAGTATGGTATGTGTAATACACACACACACACACATTCAAGAAAATAATTGAACATGGTTAAAAATCAATTCTAAATTGAAGTAAAAAAATATGAAGACTTCCTGGTCTCCCTCTCTCTCTCTCTCTGTCTGCCTTATAACTTTACAGAGGAAATTCAAAGTTTAAAAGAAAGAACAATTCAAATATTTATCGTCATTCATCATCAACAAGGATGATCCGTTGTTATAGTCATTAGATCCTTTTTTCCAACACAGTATTTATTATCATTATCTGTTTTTTTGTTCTTCCAAAAGACAACAGTAGATTTTTACAGTTTACAGACCCAGAGAAGAACAATGCTGTTCATTGTAATGTGTATATATTCTTGTTGTATACTCTGTGTATATGTGTACAAATAATGGGCCAATGTCCATATTCCACGTATATCTTATTATGCTTTTTTTTGTTTAAACAAAAGATATTATTGTCAGTGTTAGGAAACGAAGGAGAATTAAGAGAGTTCTGGGTGAGGAGAGATAAAGAACAACAATAATGAAAGGAATAATGTAGAATACGAAGAAAAAATGGACTACAATATAATCAAAGGCTAGAGGCATAAGACACACAAAAAAATGTATATATGTTTGGAGGCTGACTTGTATTGACGACTTAACTTTAAAAAAATATTGCCATGAGGAAGGCGATGAAAATATTATTAATAAATAAATAATTATAACAATAAAAAGTATTAATTTTATGCCATTTCCGTTACCCTATTATTATATAGTGTGTGTACATAGCTATCAGTAGTCTGATCTATATGCAGTTGCAGTGTGTTCTTGGGTGTATCTGTGTGTTACTATTTTAAACTAGGAATCTATTGTGGATTTTTTAAAAGATGCTTGTATTCATATGAAATATACACATGGGACATAATGTACATGGATCGAGGTAGAAAACAAGGATATATCATAATGTAATCGCATCATCGTTTTATAACAATAAAAACGCAAAGCAAACAAAAATATCAAATGGGTTTAAAAGAAGAAGAAGAAAAGTATCAAACATGACCATGTAATATAGGTATGTATGTATACATTTTTTATGATCATCCTGCATCAAGGATATATTATATAGAGTGATGCTGATGCTTTTATTGTGCTCTGTTGCTGTTATTGTTGATTGTGAGTATAAATTGTAAAAGGAAACAAAATAATAATGAAACGAAAGAATGGAATGAAACTGAATCAGAATAAGACCGGACAAACGACAAAAGAGAGACCTTTTTTATGTTAGATAGTGAAAGACAGAAAGTAAGGTAGAGAACCTCGGATGAATGATGATGAATATGATGGTGGTGCTAGATAACGTGAGAAATAAACCTACATGTGGATAGACATAAACAGGGACATTAAATTATTTCAGAGTAGTAGTGCAGTGCCATATATACCACCTTGTAGCTGATTTGTAAGTGAGATGTGGGCTAAACAAGCATAGTAAATGACAAGCAAAAAATATTTTGCACTCAAATAATAATTTGTACAATTATATGTAAAGTTTATAGATATATGTGCATAAACATATATTTATATGTAGATACCTATGCACAATCCACACCATTAAATGTAAACCTTAAAGCTTGTTTTAAATTTCCTTGCTAATGATCCCAGTAAACTGTTTATTGGAAAAGGAGACAAAGCATTTCTTTGAAAATATAAAGATTAGGCGCATGAAGAAGGCGACAAAAGGATGGAATAGACAATAAGTCAACTGAACAAATAGTATATATTTATATGAATGATTCCCATTGTATATTTGTATTTCTGTCTGGACGTAACTAACTTGAGGTCAAAAAGAGTGGAAATATGAAGGAGAAATTTCATGGAGTTGCGTTTTGTCTTATTCTCGGTGAGTCATAAGTACAAAACAATAGCTTATACCTACTTTAAGCACTTCACCTTTGACGTCGTTTTTTTGGGATAGTAGCTTAAGATTAAGTAACTTGCTATCCATCCGCTCGTATAAAGTCTAAAGTTAAACTCGGTCGTTATACTTGAATAAACTTTGCGCATTCTTTGTACAAATTTTTTTACGTTAAAATAATAATGTCTCAATATTTACCTACCTACATATATGACTTTTGACTTCCAATTATATCTAAATGGTGTGTTTGTGGAAAACTAGTAGAACAATGCTACGCACTTTTTTGTAGTGCACCTCTTTACGTTTTACTTGATTATAATTATAACCTGTACCCATAACATGCCTTTATGAAATTTAATGGGGAAAATGGAATATATTTATCAAGTGCCTCAAGAAAACAAAGACTTTCTCTGAAGAGCTTTTTTTGTATGCGTATGCCTCGCATAATATTCCCCATGAAACAAGTGAATTTTATGCTTTTGCATTTCCATTCAATACAATAAAATAATGAATTTCTTTGTGAAAAAAATAATAATTCCAAGCCTCTTGTTTACTAGAAGAGTAGCCTATGTTCAGTTTGTTTTTGCTGCTGTTCTGTTTTTAACAAATAAATAAGGGAATAACTTTAATAATAATAATAATAATAATAATAATAATACAGATGATGATATAAGCAGAATAATATCTTGATCAACATCTCCCCTTCCTTCCTTCATCATCATCCTCAACAAAATTTATAAGAGTACACGGTGACGATGATGTTGATTATTATGATGATAAATAATAATAATGAGGATTATTGATAAAAATCTCGACAGGCAAGACAGAAAGAATACGAGAACAAATAAATAAATATACATGCGTACCAACTACAATACTGAAAACCACAAAATTATAATTTTTCTACTTTTATTTTATTCCACACAACAGATTGAATTGTGTGTTTCAACGAGCAGCCGTCTCTCTCTCTCTCGATCTTTTTCTATTCAGCAATGTTGAATGTTTTCAACAAAAAAATCTTTTAGTATTGTTATCACCATCATCATTGTCGTTTCCATTGTAAATATATCAGCAGTAGATGACTGAGTCAGCTACCTACATGTATATACATCCTCTCTGCTAAAATATTTTTTAACAAGCTACGCAGCGAGGAAACAAGTGAAATTGAAGAGGCGGAAAGAAAAGAAGAAGGAGGATCACAGCACATAACCACCACCATCATTTTTTCAAGTTAACTTGAATTTTTGTTGGATGCCATTTGAAGGCAACGAAGATGAAGAAGAAGAAGAAGAGGCACCCACTTTTTTATATTGGATTATCACACAACATTTCATCACAAAAGATCCAAAACAAACGACTTTTTACCACAACAACAACAACAACGGCAGAGCTACCTCTCTACATGTACTTCCACTGCTTTGCTTTGTCATTTATTTATTTTATTTTCATTTTTGGATTGTTTATATTATTAAAAGAGACATAAAGAACAATAATGATTATTACATAAGCTAAACCTCAACAAGATCGTCATCAGAAGAAATATAAAAGAGATGAGAAGAAAGAGTGGTTGTGAGGTGATGTGGTACTTTGTACTTGTTTGTTGGGGCAAATATACAACGAGAAAATGTTTGATATTTTACGATTGTTTGTTATTTGGTTGTGTAAAATGACATAGGTAATAGTCCCCATCATAATAATAATAATGTTGTATTTAATAATGAACAAGATTAGTAAAATGATGATGATGGAGCACAAGTGCATAGTTAACACACAGAGTCCACCAACCATCATCATAATCACAGAACATAATCCCCTATTAATATTTTTTTGTATACTCAATATATTTATGCATGTTCCAAGTAAACTTTAAGTAAAATTCCAAGTGCATGGTATATAAAAATGTACATAGATAAATATATTTTATGTGTATAGTTCTTACACTTTGAATTGAATATATACATTTTTTTATCTGTTTTGTCATCAGTCAAAGTTCTTGCTCATCATATCATTATTATAATGGCCATCTAAAACATTTCATTCTTTAAAAAGGAACCATTATCATTCTCACAGATTTCAGCAGAACAGGAGAGAGAACAACTTTGGAACAATGCCGATTACTCCTTTTACTGTGTTTTATATTAATTTTTTTTCAACTTTGAGTAGTGTAGAAAGAAGACACATAGGTAAAATACGTTTTAAATATTGTTTTAAAAAAAAGCTTTATAACTCCATTCTATGTGTGTACTGTGTACTCAAGTTATCATTATTGCTGCCGACATTTCCATTCAAAAACGCTAAATGTGTAATATGGAATAAAACTTTTCCAAACTTCTTTCGCTTTGCTATTTGGTACTTGAGGACTACAAACAAGACTGTAAAAAGCCCATGCCTTCCTACCCGACTACATACTTCATACCCAGTCACATACATATTACTTCACTCAGTTCTCCATTGTCTGTTGTGTCTCATGATGTAAATTTTATTTTTTTCCAGTCACTCTTTTTTCTCTTCTTACAATTATGCTTTTCTACCTTATTAGCATGTTTTGCCTTGTTACAAAAATAATCCATGTCTAGCGGGTCAGTGTTGCTATTATCACTGCTTATCTCAAATCTATTTTTTTGAAGTCATTGCAAAGAAAGAATAGTCATGTCATGATATCGTCTTAACCAACTGGCAAAGAACTGGCAGAGTTGTAAGACGAAAGGTCACCTTCGAGCATAATAGTCACACGGTCAAAAAAATAAAAAAGGTGAATACTTTTTTTAGCGCCCGGATAATCACCATCAATTAAGCGCATTTGATTAAATAATAAAACAAAAAAGTAAAATGGCTGGAAGGTTTCGTATGAAAGCATGCATGCATGAACATGTATACGTATGTAGATACATGTGTATAATATATGCATAAATGTGATTATACTACACCGAAAATGAAATGAATAATGGAAACCTTTGCTAGCCAAAAAAAAGTCATGGCTAAAAGTCTACAACTGTAAATATATTTCTTATCATCATCAACCAAAAGAAAGAAGAGAAGAAAAAAGAACGTTTGAAAGAATGATATGGTAAACAAACAAAAAAGTAGTAGAAGAAGAAGAAGAGAGACACAAAAAGATAATTGATAAGTAGAGATAACCCAATCAAGCAAAACATTTGACGACAGTCACAAAACTTTTTTTTTCGCTCTCTAGACAAAAAGAGCTAACAAATTGTATGTTATCTATGTTTTATGTATATATGCATACCTACCTTGGCAAAAGTCATTACTATTGTCATCCTTTTGCTCAAGTGGAAAATTTTTGTGTTTAAATTTTGCTGGACTTTTGAATGCTTATTTTGCATTTATGATTATACAGAAAAAAATATAATGCTCGGCAACTACTGAACTACTGAGCTTCAACAAGGAGTGAGAGAGAGTGTAGTTTTTTTTCTTTTTCTTACCGTTTTATCTTGTCTTTCTGGCTGGCTTCTGTTGTGTGTATATTCCTCCACCCGTCACCAACAAAAAAAACGCTGTGTACTATTTATGTGTGTTGTGTAGTAAGAGTTTTAGAGGAGAGACGAGGATTTCAATTTTTGTGCAAAGAAAACTACAAGCACCACCGCACATTACATTTGTTCACTAATACAATAATAGTGTTCAAAAATTTGTCACATAACTTGATACCGAACCATGACATTACATCATTATTACATTTTATGGTTCTTCACTTGATCCATCTACACATATAAAGTATGTGAATGTATATAATAATATAATAATGTTTTGTAACAATGTCATTTACATAACAATTGTCTCTCCAGCGAATAAAAAAAATTGAAAGAGGAGGAGAAGGAGGAGAGACAAGAAAAAATTTCTCACTGGAGAATTACTCAGATGACAAGCTTTGCAACCAGTTTTTATTTCATATTATTATTATAAAATACATATGTATTTATGTATGTATATAATCTTGTAAAAAGCTTCTTCCTCTTCTTAAAACACAATGAAACAGCTGCTGTTACAGTAGTGTTCCCTGTATTGTATGTATTCTATTTCGTTTTCTTCGATATTGTATATCTCTTGGTTTCACAGACGCACACAAAAGAAATACCTTATTTTTATATTGTAAGGAAAAGGGGGGCGTATTGAATCACTTCTTTCAGATATTTTTTTATATAAAATATAAATATATATATGTCCTCACTTTTTCTTGTCTTGTCAACACAATGGCTCTGCGACAAAATGGTATGTGTATATTTGGTTCAATATTAGTTATATATATTCACTCGTTGACAATTGAAAAAAAGTTTCAGTCTTGTGTATATCCTTTAATAATGTTTTTTTTGTATCTGTTGCACAACAACAGCATCATCGGCACCCATGGAGACTTGGGAGAAGAAGTGATTATTTGTCAATCCAAAAGTACATATAATGTACGCGTTTATATAGCAACAGTAGCAAACACAATGGCAAAAACCTTAACTGTAAAAAAATTCTATTTTATGGGAAAAAAATTAAATGTATTTGTAGTATTTATACCTACTTTTCAAATTTCCGGTTCACTGTTCAACTGTCTGTATACCGGTTAAATGTCTCACTTATCGTTAAAGTATAAAGGATATAAACCACAAGATAACAATCCCACAAACGCTACTTTAATTTTTACGAAGGTTGGAGTATTTTATAATCATTAATTACTGGTAATCAAGTCACAACAACTTTAAACAAAATAAATTTAAGTTCACCCTCAAACTGCTGATTTGCTATGATGTTTTATTAAAAAAAAAAGTAAAAGTTGAACATGAATCTAGTGAAATTTTGAATTTAAATACAGTTATATAATAATAATCACCATAAAACAATTGCTGATGATTGTCCTACCACACTCTGTTATTTTCACTGGTATAATAATAATAATTACAGGTATATATTTCAAAATTGTTTGATTAAAACTTGGGATTTGATCTGCTGCAGTATAATATAGAGTTTTTGCCCTTATGATGATGGTTTTTTATTGTGTGGGGCAACACGAGAACACAATATATTATTTTGTGTGCGTGGTATATTGCACTCACAATGAAGGACAACAGGAGCTGAGAACGGAGACTCGTGTTGTGTACTAACAACAACTCACATTGAATATGAGGAAAAAATAATATTGGAGCTTGAGAGCCTCTCTCTCTCTAGTTTTGCTTATTTGCTTCCTTCTTGCTTGCTCTGTGATTCTCGGGGTGCAAACCACACCAGGCAGACAGAGATCGCTGTGTTCTTTACTCTCGAATAGCACGACTGACAGTCAAGTCAGTTGAGGAAAGAATGGGACGGAGAGAAAAGAAAATAGAAAAAAGGAGCAAAGTGAACAGAGAGAGCCGAGGAGTTTGGTGTGTTGTTCTGTTCACCAGAGAGAGAGAGAAACAAGCAAGTTAGCAAGGAATAGAAAGCTTATACAATCAAATCACCAGTCTCCCATTTATACTCACTTTTTAGTACGATCATCATCTAAAATATAATGCCTCTATCTGTTCACTGTTACTTTACAGCTCATGCTGCTGCTTCGGCTATGTCTCGTCATTATAAAACACAGACACACACAAAACACTATCATTACAACACAACCACCACACACACACATACACCACACCACCGTTGTCGTCTTCGTCTCTTTGGTAAATACAACTTTTCTTATATCATTATTAAAGCCTCTTTCTTGGTGGCGGCGGCTCTCTCTTCTTCTCTTGTTGTATTGGGTTATTTTATAGGGAGGCCGGCTTCTCCTTTATTACTGTCGTTGAGATCAAATCATGCAGAGCTACCACTGCCACTATTCTAACTCTAACTACACAACAATATCATTATGTTAATCTTATACTTCCAGAATACAATCCACAACACACAAATCCAGAAAATCAGGGTTTTTTTATTAAGTACCGAATTGGTTTCTACCAATGTAGCGTTATTAGGTATATCCTCAAGAAATCTTTAACATGGTCAACACAACAACATTCACTAAAACAAAGCAGCCCAAAAGAGTCAAATGAAATTTCCTTGTGGTAAATATTTTGTGCATTTGCATTTTGAAAGGTTTTCAATTTTCATTCTGTAATATTTAAATTCACGCTAAAGAGTTGGATGTATGGCTTGTTATAAAAAAATAGTATCTTATATTCTAAACAGGTACAAAAATTAATCAAACTAATTACATATTATGACATTCCAATATCAATTTCATGAAAATCTATTATTACTTATTTACTTTTATTTATAATATATGCAAAAAGTGGATAATGTATTGAATTGTATTGAAGCAGAAAAAAACAGTTGAAAAAATATTTTTAAAAATACTGAAAGTTTTGCTTATGAATATTTTGACGAGTGTGGCGATACGATGTAAAGTATAATGTTGCTTACTTGGTTTTATTTTGTGAACAGTTCTTTTTTTACGAATAAGAAGATGAGGATGACGATAAGAATATAAATTGGCAGACTTCCAGGTGGAATTACTTAATACTATAAAAAATATTATTATGAATTTTGTATATAATATGCTAGTCCGTTGCATGTAATATGCTGCATATACCTATGTTTTATACTGTATACATTCATAATTTGAATTAAATTCAATTTTCTTTTTGAAAAATATTTATTTATTTTTTAAAAGTCATAAAGGCATTAAAACAATTAAATAATCTCTCTCAGAGTTCTCTGAAAGAGAATCCTTCTCAGTTGTCATTAAAGGAGTTGTCAGTGGATTTATAGTCAACTAGAATAAAATTGGCGTTTACACAACTCAAGTGGAGGAGACAGATGATCCCAGCTACTAACAAATAATAATGCACAAATGCACATTGAAAAAAGTAAATGCCCATATGTTACTACTATCAGCATCATGATCAATGCACTATGACGATGATGATGCACCAATAATGCACTATTATGCAATACTATCTTCCTCCTCAACTACTTACTATACAGTCAGCTTCTCATCCTTCATGAAAAAAACTGCATTCATTTTTGCCAGCTTCTCCTCGTTGTGTATAAAAACGCACATTCACAATTTGTATTCGACCAAGTAAACTTGCAAAGTGGAAATATTTAATAAGGAAGGAAAAGGCATATTATTATGTACATATGCACAGGGGAAGGAGATGTTGATTCACAAGCAAAAAAAGATGAGGATGTAAAGGCTAAAAAGAAACCGATGCAAAAGACATCAGCAAAAAATCTCTTCTTCTGAAAAAGAAGCTGAAGAAGATGATGATGACGTTGATGATGTGTGGCATGGCATGGCATTGGCATGCTTTGTTCATTGCATTGCATTGCATCACAAGTCATCATGTATAAATATTATATTCATATTTTATTTACACTAGATTCTATGCACAACGTTTCGTTCGGCGCTGCGGCGTATTTACACATTTTTTTTCGCAACCAAAAGGTGTATAGAATGAAGATGTACTAGGATGTTGGCTGTGTTCTTCTAGTATGAAATATGAATTGAGTCTCAAAAGTTTGGATCGAATCTAATAGTATGCCATATAATAAAACAAGTTAGTCCATCTATCTCTCTATCCATTTATTTCTTTGTATGTATGTATCTGTCTTCATCTTATGATATGCTGTATAATGTGCTCCTCTCTTTTTTTCCCACTTCCAAATTTCACTCTCTCAAACTTTGACTTACTTCACTCTTTCCTACTCATAATCAATATAAGCTTTAAACACATTTTAAGAATCTTTCCTAAAGATATTACTCATGTATGTGCTTTTATGCCTTCAATGAGCACAACTATCCGGGTTCCACAAAGTTCTTCCTTGCATAAATATAGCTCATTTAAATACAGCGTTGCAAGTTGCAACAACGCTGCATTATTAGTGCAATGGTATGTATGTATGTAAATGTAGGTAGGTGTATTGGATGTAGTATGGAACCGTGAGACGCAGAATCACTTAAACAAGAACAAGAAATATATTTTTTTAAATCGGATCGAAGTTTGGAATAATTGAAAAAACAGAAAACCAGTTTCGTATGTAAATCGTTCTTATTCAGCTCAGCTCCAGAGTTCTCCGTTACGGTACAGGAATTAGAGTAACAATGTCATTGTTGTCATCAACAAGTACAAGAACAAGAAGATGGGGGAAAATATGGGAGTATTATTTTAACTGCCATTCGTCTGCTCTCTTTTCCCAACAAACTCAGGAAAGTTCAATGTAAGTAGCAACAACTTCAAAAAGTACAGGCATATTTACTATATGTGCTTATATGTATATGAATGAGACTATTTATAGTAAACGAATCTATAGATTTTGCTTCAAAAATTCTCTGTGAATATTTGATATTTATTTTGTTGTTATTATTACAACTACATTGCTTGCTACTACTGTTGCGGCTATTTCCTCATCCATCATCATCACGTATTTTTCTAAGGTCCCTTATTGCCTCATGTGTGCAGTTGTGAGTTGTAACATTACATGAAGAAGATGACGGGGAAATGGGGATGATGGTGATACGGTGATGAGAAGAAGAAGAAAAAAAGAGCTCCTACTCCTCTCTTTCTCTCATTCCATTCAACAACAACAATGTAAAAAGAAGAAGGAGCCTCAGCCAGAAAAACTGGAATTGTGCAACATCAGGAGAAGCAGCAAAGCAACAACAACAAAGCAAAAAGAATGATCATGTTGATTAAGAAGCTCTGACATGCTACTTATTTTCTCTGCTCTAAATTTAGGTATTTTGTTATTATTATATTTTTTTCTCCGTAGAGATATGTAATACTGTATGATATATATAGATATATATATATATATGCATCCTCCTCCTATGTGCCCTATTGTTAATGATTGTTAATCTTACGTAAGTTTAACATTGGAAAAAGGTGCATAGGCAGACACACAACAAACATACACAACACACACACACGAGAATAATTAAGAACAGCAGCAGAAACAGCAACCGGCAAACTCACAATGCTTCCATTTTTTTGGGAACAATATTTTAACTATTTTCTTTTCTTTCTAGTTCTCTCCCTTTTTTCAGTAATACAATGCCTTCAACAATGATCTCATTGTTTACTGTCACGACGATATAAATGTATATGCACTGGTTATGGTAAACCATATTTTATATATACGTACATATAGGTATATATATGGTTGAGCCCTTCAAGGCTCTCTTTTTACTGGGATCCGGATCCTAAGGCAACTCTAGAGCAATGTGTTTTGTCGTCGTCGTCGATATCATCATCATCTTCCCCTTCCTTTGCTCGTTCATATGTTTTCGCCTGGAAGAAAGACACGATTATTGTGATGATGATGCCATATCCATGCCTTTTGGGTGCCTTTTCTTTAAACAGTGACCAAAAAGGATCCTCTTCTGCTGCAACGCCATTTCAGCACCACCACCACTACCACTTTATTTCCCAACATAACTTTTAGCCATATTCTTGCATGGGAATAATATGATCGGCACCAGAAAAAGCATCATTCTCTGAATCCATTTGTCCTGCACGCATCACGGAAGACACAACAGATGAAAATCCATTTTCTATCTTTAAAGCTGTTTCACAGCGAGTAACAACCAAACCACTATACTACATACTACCATTACTACGGCTTACTCACTCATGTGATATTTATTTTCTAAAGAATAATAATAAGAAGAATAAAAGCGGGCAACAATACTCGGTCCTTCTTTCTTTATGACAATTCTCTCTCTCTCTCTCTATTTCTCGGTGTGTCCTTATAAATATAAATAGAAACAGCACCAGAAGAGTAGCATTGCAATGTAAAATAAATGGATTCCTTTTTAATACGCTTTTATTCTCTTCACGTTAAACTTATTCTCTCTTTATTTTTTGTCTGCTCCTCCGATCCTATTGTTCTTCTCCTCAGATTGGACAAAAGAAATAAAATGTATATAAAGGGATTTCTGTTCCCATTTGTATGTATGTAGCATATGTGTACAATTGGAAATGATATGATATGAAATGATAACGCTTTGTGTGGAAAAAAATGAAATGACAAACAACAAAAGAAGCATCAACTGCATAAAAAAATGTAATGTGTGTGTGTAGTAATATGAACAAGTAAAGTTACACAGTGCACAGGAATAATATATGCTATATGGTCATACCTGCATTTTAGTGAAGATGTGTTTTTATGTTTTATTTTTTTGTTACTCTAATGGAAAAGCAAACAATTGAGTCGTTCCGTAAGTAAAGTAAGTATCAAGTAAAGATGGAGCAACAATGGAATAAAGATTATCATAAAAAAAGGTTTTCTTTCTTTGAATCATCATCATCATCATCTTTAGAGTAAATCACAAGTAAACAACCAAAACCAAGTGGTATAAAAAAAGATAAATATGTACTCTTTTTTATACTGTCTGTTTTTTTTTTGCATGATCGCATCTTATTACTGAAAAAAATGTTACAATTTAAAGTGTGTAAATCTTTTTAAATATGTAAATTCATACTTGAATTTATTAAAAAATGTGGTCGGCTTCAAAAATTTGTGCAAGAGGCTGCACAAGAGAATGCGTTGTTATTTAGTATATGTGCATGAGAATAAACACCGGTGAGAAAGTATTTAAAATGTTGGCAGTGGTGATGATGATAATAGCGTGACTTGCGTATTGTCGTCGCATCATCGGTCATACCAAAAGTTATTGTTGTTGTTATCATGGCAATGACAAGATAACAAGAGGAATATATCATCATCGTGGGGAATTATTGATTGTTATGCTGCTGGTGGTGCATTGCACTGTGATACATAAGCTTTTCCTGAGTTAAAAAAAGAAAGAATGAAAAAAGCAGGACTCCGATAATACAGTGAGTTTGAGAAGGTGATAATGACGCCAAGAAGATGATGATGATACGTTGACAATGGAGCGCAAGCGAAGCGAACTAACGATAATAATATTAGCGTCGCCAAAATGTCTGTCTGCTGCACAAAATAGCTGCCGTATATGATGCATCTGAAGTATAAAAGCAGTAATGATGACATTTGACGAGTCTAATGACGATGACGTAGCAAAAAAGTACTCATGATGATGTTGCCAATCATCATTATTATCATTATTCCGTCACAACTACCATCAAATACATTCAACAACACTGCTACTATTCTTATTCTGCATTTCCCTCTAGCGCAGGGTAAAGTGCTAACGACCCTGCGTAAAGAAAAAGGGACAAACATTTTACGTTCTTCTTGGATATCAAAACATTTCCTCGTCGTCATGCATGCATAATATGCATTGCATATATACATTCCTATATACATATCTTTCGTTTGTTCTTTCCTGTTTTGTGTTTGGGCCATGTTGATACGCTTGTTGAAATAAATAGTGTGTATTGTTGTTGCTGTTTTGCAGTGTAAGTGTAACGTTGTAAGCTACAAGCCAACCAACAGCGGAGCTGAGAGAGAGAGAGACAGACGAAGAGAAAGAAGAGTGGCGCAATGTCATGATGATGATGATAAAAGTTTTCAGCGCAGCAAGACAATAAGTGAGAGAGCGAGAAGATACATGCAACAACGAGCACACACACACAGCTTGACTTTGAGAGAGAAGCTCGAACAAGAAGAAGAAGAAGAGCAGCCAATCCTCGTTCGAGTGGTTCGCTGGTTTTTACTTGGAGGAACAAAAGCTATTGTCATGATGAGGAGGAACAATACAATACCATCCCACACACAACAAAAAACACAACCGAGCTTACACGTATGCAGTAGGAGTAGTTGTTGTAGTAGTATCTTCCTTCTTCTTTTTCGTGTAGAACATAAGATACATACACAGAGCCTTAGCATCGTGTTTTCTTCGTCGTTGTCGGACGGAAATATCAGACAGCAGCCCACCACATCTATTCCTCCACCACCAACTAAAGTCGTGTGAGAACTTGTTACTGAGAGAAGAAGGGAAAGAAGAGCACACAGCAATCTTATTTTCAACACGCAAACACAGCAGCAGTAAAAAAGTACAAAAGCTATTGTCATCATCATCATCATCATCATCATCATTGCCACTCGCTTGCTCTCGCTATCTTTTTTTATCATTGCCAGTCAGTGCTAAAATGTTACTTGGTTGTTGTGCGTGTGTGATGCAAGTTCATACCTCCCAACACGCTCTCGGTCGCTGCTGCTTCAACTAACAACATGACTGCAGCAATGTAATATGAAGTACACAAAGCAAATGTTACACGTAGGTGGTGTTTGTGCTTTTGTGGGACTTTTTGTACCTGTTTCTGTGTGAGCTGTAGGTGTACCTGTTCACCAACAGCCACTCATTGTTTGGCTGTAAGGCAATCATTCTCTCAGCCAATGATGAGCAGTCTAACTCTTTTGTTCTTTTTTTTCTTGCTGATGCATCACAACAAGAGCACAGGTGAGCAAATTTAGTGTGCTTACCTCAAGGATATGATATGTGATGAGGTTTTACTCTTTATACACTGTTTTGTAACATGGCTGTATGGGGGATGGGATGAAAATATTATGGCTATTTTTCTGCTGGATGTACAAAATATCACAACTGGGTTTGTCCCCACAACAAACAGTCCTCTTTAAATTTGGTTTATTATTAATTATCAATCCTTCATCAAGTCATAAACAAGTCATGAAAATTTTGTAAAATGAAAGAAATTTTAAAATGAGAAAAGTCAAGGCATTGTGAGCGTTCTCTCTCTCTCTCTCTCTCTCTCTCTCGGCACAATTACAAATGCAAACACACATTTCATCAAACCAAAAACCTTGTCATTGAGGCTTTCCATTTAAACTGTTTTAAACAAGTAATAAGCCAATCTAGAGATGATTCACTCTCAATATTCACAAATTGGTACGTACAAAGAAATAAATAAGTAATCATTAATGCCTGTTTATTTGTAGTAGTATTATAAATGTTTCCGTCGTGGTACAATAAAATATTATATTTGTATACGGGGTGAAGTGAACACGTGTGATTTCCAGCCCACAGCTACATCCTCCACTGCACTGTTTCTACAACTTCAACGGTATTATTGTGTAAAAAGATGTAATAACGAATGATCAGTTTTTTCAAGTGACACAATCACAGGTCTCTTGACCAAGGCAAAAGGGTCAAACAAAAGTCAACTGTAATCATTAAAAACCTTTGTACTTCAGAACTTGCGTGCACCTTTTTTGTTTATGGTAAATCTTTATGTAAGGCAATAAGGAAGTGCCGTGGAGATTGTGTACTTTTAAAAGCTAAATAAATGATTTTCACTGTAGTTAAATAAATGGATAAAATGTGTATTTGACTTGACGAATTGAGCCAATGTTTATGCCACAATTGTATGTCATTTGATATTTGATACATTAAACATACGTTTTTACATCTTTTCTTTTTTTCCCAAAGCCCTGAGGGTACGTTTCTCAACTTTTAAAATAAGTGTTGTCGACTGAGCTATTATTTGTCTATGAGAAAAATAAAACTTGCCAAGGGTATAACTCTACTCACTCTCAGATTGGTTGCCTGATTTAAATTGAAAATATACTCGACCAAAGTTATACCTGTATACTATCTGGGAAGGACGTACAGACATGCTACCAGGGTTACATAAAATAAGAGCCCTTCTAAGCACGCTACCCCTACCAAATAGTATTAAACCAAAGCAGTGCATGAATTGTATCAAGCCATACACACGTGATCATATTTGGGTAATCTCTTCTATGAAAACCCCATTTTATAGGTATTACCTTAATATCCCGTCGTTTGTCTGTAATAAATAAATTCCTAGTCAAATAACAACCACACGCGTAAAATGGGAAAAAATAGAGAAAAAAACACAGAATAAATAGAATGAATAATAAATTCAAGTATGAGCATGAATTTATTCACCCTTTCCATTATCCCGTGGACCGTCGATGGTCTACCCTTTTTTATTCATATTTTCCCCATTTTTCACCCTCTATCGTATATATAATAATCATAATATGTACGACGTAATGCATACAACTCCCAAGTATTTAGGTTGTAACCACTTGTCTATTCTCTGTCGTGTGTGTGTTTGTGTATGTGGTGCAATTGCATAACATATTTTGGCAACTCTCGAAAACAAAATTACGGACGTGCAGTACTTGGATTACTGCCTCACAAAGAGATGAGAAAAAAAATAAAGAAAGAAAACGGATGTCATTCATAATATTTAGAAATGAATGTCAATAGAAATAATAAAAAGAATTATGACAAATAAATGGATACAAATCATTGACTAAAAGTTAATATCAGATGATATACATTATGCAGGGATATTATTATTATTATATGTTATGCAGAATCCTTTCGTGATCATCTAGAAACGAGAATTACTTAATGATAAATTCAAGTCAACAAGAATATTTCTGAAACAGATCCAAGTACTTTCATCCGGTTCTCTTTTATTTTTTTTCCTCGTATTTATTTTTTTATTTTTTTATTTATTTTATTCTGGAAAATAACATACAAAAACAATGTTATTCCCTTGTGACAACTCACAAAAATACAAGACATGTTTTTACTGTTTGAGCTACATCAAACTTTAGTTACCAAAACAGTTCTTTTTTGCTTTCATTGTTAATTTTTGTGACCCTTGCCATTATCTAAACTTGTATTTACTGGAAAATATAAAAAAGATGGGTTTATTTTGCAATTATCATTTGTACATTTTTATTTATTACAGAGAAAAAACCCATATATATAAAGTCCTTACCACATGCAGTAAAAAAGTATTGAGAATTTTTTTTAAAAGAATACATAATGCACGTAATGTTAAATGAAAGAAAAATGAAAAAAATGCTCCGTCTTTTTCTTCCTCTTCATGTGGTATGTTATGTGTGTTTTTTTCCAATAAGACTAATGGAACCTATCAAAGGGCTGATAAATCTTTCAGGAGATTTTCTCTCTCGCGCGCGCTTCTCCCACTTTTCTTCATTCTTGATGAAAATAAAGACTGTCTACTTTTCTTTTTCCAACTATTTTATGTATCCCTGTGCTTATTATGAATGTACCTATGTATTTATATATGGTATTTATGTAGGTACATCAAAATGAAATTGGAGGAGCAAGAAAAGAAGGAGAAAAGAAATACCTTGCTCCTATCCTGTAACTTTTGTACTAATACTCTTACAATAAACGGATACACACATTGAGAAAAATGGAGAAAAAATTGCTTTGCAGTAGCAAGAACATCTTGTGTATCTTAATATCAAATAGGCAACTTCTCTTGTTCCTCTGTTAAGCCTTGTGTTCCATATAGCATTATTACTGTTATTATTATTATTATTATTACTATCATTGTTGGCATGTGTCTTATGTCCGTATACTAAAATAGTGTATGTGTGTGTATGTCGGCTATTCTATGACTTTCTCTTTTCTTTTCATTCAGTCCAATACTTCAAGCTTCTCTCTTCTTTTATTTCTCTCTCTCTCTCTTCTAAAGAGAAAAAAATAAGCAGAAATAATACACAGATATTTTCTCTTCTTCTTCTTGTTCATATTCTTGGCTCTCTCTGTATCTGTGTGTGTGTGTGTGTGTGTCTGTTGTGCATCATTTTATTTCTTGTTCTCACATTATTGAGAAAAAGTAAAATGTGGAAAGACTATACAAAGTAAAGTATATACACACCAGCACCAGCACCACCACTGCCACTGCCACTAAAACTTATTGCTTCTTTCTTACAATTTTACTTTTACTCTTTCTCACTCGCCAACAAATTTATTTTATGTACAACAGTAAAAGGAGCAGCAATGTTAGTAGCGGGTACAAGAGGAAAAAAAATGGAAGTTGAGAGATATTGTTGGAATTGTATTACCAACGAAGATGATGATGATGCTGACGATGATAATAATGCTTGTTACTACCACAAGGCTATCTATGTATGTATGTAACTTATACAGAATGGGGAAAAAGAATCACAAGGAAAAAAAAGAAGATGGAAGAGAATTGTGCAAGTGAATAATGTACGAAAATTCCCTTGGCTTTCTTTTTTCGTTTTCATCTCATGTTTGGCAGCATGTGGTAGTGGCGTGCAATAATATGACCAACAACAGAAGTAGCAGCACAAGTAGAAAAAATATTTATACAGAATCTCATACATTTTTACTAGCTCTCTCCATATAGCTATCTCATTTCGTATCTATCTTCTCATATTGCTTATTATTGTTGGAAGTTGGAACTATGTACGTAGTAGCATGTAGGGAAAAATAACCATAATGGTTTGGCCTCATCTTCTCTAGTTGGCTGGATAGGTTGATGTATTCGCTGGCCTGGAAAATGTTTCCATATCCATCTCTCTCTCTTTCTCTCTCTCTCTCTGACTCGTCCTTTAAATATGTAGCTCAAAAGTATCTGTATATCATCGTCATGAACACAAGTACTACGAAGATTTTTATTTTTTATTTCGTTTCTTTAGTTATTTTTGTCTGTTGAATGGAATAATATGATAGTGGACTACATGTGCGGAACTAACAATAAAATGTGTAGGCACTTTTATCTTTATATGCATCTAGTACATGAGCCCATGCACTTGTAAATAAGTTATTAGAGAGCAATATAGAGTTGTATACGAAAACTCAGCAAGTCCATAGTACCCAAACGGTTTTAAGAGAATGGGCATACAAATTATGATATCATTACTTTAAGGCGCACACAAAGTCTGCTTGCATTGCTCAACATATTATTGCTGTACTACACTAACCGAACTGCTGATGATTATATACGAACAGCAACAACGAGTAAACGAGTATGCTATGTTGGTGATTGTGATTATTAACAATAATATCAAGAGAAAAAAGGAATGAGATGACCATGTATTGTGTGGCCATCATGACTTATTCAACATCACCAGCAATCAAAATTGTTTACTTCAAGTAGTTTTTTATACACATGTATAACAGCTGCATTGAAAGAAAAGTATGTTTTTTGAATATTGCACTTCAAATTTGTCAATAAAATTAATTTTTGCTATAATTAATTTAGGTAATTCAAGTGTACACGTGTCAAAAGAAAAATATTATATTTAAAAAATTGAGGCATGCCTTATTTTTTTCGATTTTTATTCTTCTTTTCATTATGTGCTGGGAACTTGAACCTAAAAAAAATGTACAAACAAGTTTTACTTTGTTCATTAGGCAAAACATTTTTTTTTATTCACTTCGACAAGGCATAATAATAATAATAATAATGTGATGAAAATCGAGTGTTCATTTTTCACGGTGAATAAGGTATCCTCATTATAATTTTTCAACGAGGTATTGATCATTGATGCTTGTTTTCTCTCTCTTCTTTTATGATGCAACTCAAAAGTCAAACGCGTGTGTAAGCATTCACCCATTTCTGCATCCATCCCAAACAAAAAATTAAAAAAGGGTTGAATGAGTTTGAGCATTCCAAATCCCACAATCAATAAGCAAAATAGGGAGAAATAAAAAGGAAGGAAAAAAAGTATACAAAAAAATTGAATATCAAATTAGTAGTTTTTTTTTATTTACGATACATATTCACACCCTGTGGTCGATCACTTGTCATGTGATTTAAAATATAGCGTAATGTATACAACTGTCACCACAAATAAGTACGTAAAATGTCAACAATAACTCTTTTATTTATTTGTTTATTATGATTTCGTCGAGAATTCTTCAGAATTGGACACAAGCTCATCTTGTTTCAGAATATCAGCATGACTGAACTGCTTGAAGAAGAAGAAGATAACAAGATGTAGTGACCACAACAAGGGTACCATCATTAAGAAGCAAGCAGTATACTATATACATCTATTATGTTTGTCCCATTGCTTTGTACAGCCAACAGGAGTAGCAACAACAACAAGATTCAAATTACAATGCTGTATCACATCTTTTTTTTATTCATGTGAATCTTTCCACTCTCATGCATCCATTCATCAAAGTGAAGAAATGATAGTTGCAGTGGTGCTGGTCATTAGAGAGAAAGAGAGGGAGAAACATAATAATAATAATAATATCATCTTGCGCTACTATCATTATCATTCTTATAATCATTATACTATACGCAAACTATTCAATTTTTATTTGGAATTCCATTAAAATGTCACTAGGAAAAGGAAGCTGAACAAGCATGTATTTTAGATACATATATTTAAAGTGCTGATTTCTTTTAGAATAAATAAACAAATAACAGTTTTTTTGTTCCTTTTCCTCGTTTTCTAAAATAATGTTGCTTTGTTGTAAGAAAAGTGGTCAATTCAGCATTGTGCTGAAAGGAAATTGGAACAAAAATAAGTGAAACTCAGCCGTGCACACCGACAACTCTTAATTCCACGACTACATGGAAACATTATTGCAGGTGTATACACAATACACAACAGTATATATTCAACTTGTGATATATGTATTATCAGTTTATTTCCATAGGTACTTTTTGCAAATCATAAATATGGCTTCAAGTGTCTTGTTATTTTTTTTTTGAGTGGGTATGGACTACAGACCGTATGGGGTATTGGGGCAGTTGGTACGAATGAATGTTGGCTCACGAATGATAATTTAATTGAAAGTGTTTGTTTATATTGAATGGTGTGGATGTCTCTTTTTTGCTTGTTTTTTTTTGGTGAAAGCAGCCTATTTGATTTCAGATACGACTCTTCGATAACCTTTTACATGGACACCTTGAGTCTTCATAGTTTTGTAACCGTCCAGAGATGAAGGCTTGCTAATGACGACAAGAAACCGTAGGCGAATTACCTGTGAATAAAAGTGACAAAACCTTAAACATTGGCAAACGTAGAAAAATGTTTAATCCTTACTTGCCTGTGTTTGCAAAGTTTGTCAGTACTTGGCCATAAATAAATAAATGAATAATATAGGCTATTATTAATAGCCGTTATGATAAATATGCCCAAGTCTGAAACAACTTATTATTTGGTAATTAATTCATATAAAAAACTCAACGACTACAAGTTAATAGATTCAAAATTTCCACTTTTATCGGAATAACAAGCCTGAGCAAATTATATCATGGGAAATTTAATTATAATGGTATTTTTCCAGCAAAAATAATGGAAGCGGAATAATACAAAAGAAATCATCAAATTTACACACTTGGCTTGTTTACTCGTATTTTAAAACAAATAGTTTTCTATTTTGAGTTCCTCCATAGCATAATATACATAAAAGCCGTTTTGTGATGGTAGCTTAAGTTGATACTTGATGCAAAACTTGTGAAGAAATACAGTTGAAATAAATATAAATACTTTTTGTTTGTGTTATTGTATTGCATTCTGGTCATTAGCAAGATAAAAAATGTAGAGAAGAATGGAACATGGTAAAGCGCAGGTAATGGCTATTTTTTTTTTAAACAAAAATCTGTAAAATACGTAAATAATAACACAATATGAATATAATGATATGATGATGAAGATGATTGTATTACTAATAATGATCGCTCATTATTAAATGCCTTCGTTTCTCTCTCTCCAAAACTGGTAGAAATTTGCACTTAAAAACAACAACAAATAGGTAGCCTTAATACTATTATTACTTACTTAAAAATAGGTATGCTTCAAGATATTTAATGAAAAAATTAAAGTTATTTCAGTGCACCTATTTAAATTTCCTTCTTTAGAAAGTTGTGTAAATATCCCAGGAATACCAAAAAATTGAAATTAAACTTTTTCTTGTCACTAAACAAATCGTAAACAGAAACCAAGTTTATTATTATTATTTTCTCTGCCTAAACTAATTTTAGTAGTGTTTTTGTTTTCAATTAAAATGGAGATGCTAATAACATTGAGAAGAAAAAAAATATTTTGATGATGTTATGGTAGCATTATTATATTATGATTGGATTCTTTTTTAGTAGGTTATACAACTGTAAAAAAAAGTATGAAGTAAGAAAGCTTTTACCCCGAAAAGTGTTTTTATTTTGTTCAAACCAAAAACATAAACAAAATACTTTTATTTATCAAATTGTGCATAAGATATTAGAAAAATAGACGGCTTTCCATAAAATGATTCCAACTACACAAAAATATAGTTGAAATTAGAAAAGCTAGAACAGAACTACAAGGCAAAATGCCTTTAGTTACTGGTAAGTTGCTGAAGAAGTGAAAAAGGAAAATTGCTATAAATTTCATGCTGTGCGGAACTGAACTTAAATTCGAATAAGGAAAAAGTGTATAAAAGTAGCATCAGGTATGGGAATGAAAAGTTTATTTATAAAATATCGTTTGATTGAATGATTATACTAATATACAAGTTTGTGGACAAAAGTAATTAGTTACCTGACCAAAATCTTTACATCAAAGAATCTATCTCCAAATCAGCTTTTAAAATAATCAGGGAAATGGATACAGTGCAATAGATCCACGTACAGACACAAACAACTCAACAAATAATGCGCTACACATTTTACTCTTTTTCTCCCTCTTTTGCCTTTCTCTTCTCTCAATTCATTTTATCTCCAAAAAAAACTAGAACTTTTTCCTGGAATGCATTTTTGTGCGCTGATAATGATGATGATGTTAGCTTTACAGCTATTTTTCTTTTCCAACTCAAGGAAAATAGTTTCTGGCACTTTGTTATTTAAAAAAATACATTTATAAAAATATACAAACTTTTTTTTCCGTCTGGCGAAAGAAACAGAAAAGTAAAAGGAAAAAGGAAAAAGTGGGAAAACAAGTAAAGTGAAAGAAGAGAAAACCAAGGAGAAAAAGTTAATCTTAGTAATTTCATTAGTCAAACTGCCTCTCTCTCTCTTCCTCTCTTTCTCAAACCATTTACTTTTTATTCTGCTGGTAGTTTCCATTTATTTTCTTGTTTTTCTTTTTGAACTGGGAAAAAGTAAAGTAGCTGAAAAATTGGTTGGTTGGCTGGGTACAAAAAAAATTAAAAAATAATTTCACTTTCTCTCTCTCTCTCTCTCCCTCTCACTTTTACTTTCCCAATTTACTATAATGTTGTTTTGTGCGGAACACACTGAATTTAAAGTGCTCTTGACAATGTTGATTAAGTTAAAATACATAGGCTTGAAATTGAGTTAATAAATTATTCTGTTTTTGTCCACCACCTTCACGGAGAAAATAAAAGTAAAAAAATATATGTATTACCTTTCCGTTCTCATGCATTAATATTTCTTAGAAATCTCATTTACAAATTGTTGAACTCTCATCTAATAATATGTTGGACTGATCATCTAAATGCTGTTGAGACTTGTTTAAGTATACAAAAAAATGCCTAATTAAATATAACATTATGGTTCAACAAGAACAAGGTAAGAACAAGAATGCAAAGTTTTTAAGTTTGTACAAGTCACAGAGGCCACTGGTTTTCTTGATTTTTTAAAATTCTTTCGTATGGGTTGCCTTTTGTATCTAAGAAAATTTTTAATTTGTTTTATTTTAAGGGAATAAGACCACTAATTTTTGGCTGTCAATATACGTCAATGTACAACCGATAAACATGCGTTTTCAAGCTTTTAGCTAACCCATCCAAAAGCAATCATTAATTAAAAAAAAGTAAAAATAATAATAATTTGGTTCTACTTTGTCAGCATCCTTGTTCATATATTTATTATATTTAATCGTTATCCTTATTACTAGACCTACTGCATCTGTATAATATATTTTATATTATGTTTCCCTACATTGCGTTCTACGGTTTCCTTTCATAAGGCCATTAATTTCTCGATGAAACTAACACACACAGCTATATACAATTATGGCAGCAGTGCACTAAAATACAGTTTATTTTTATTTTTTTAAACCAATATTATTTTTAGTATAACTATTTGGTTGGATTTTGGATACTTTGAGAAATGGTATGATTGCTCTGATCATTATCATGATCATTACTCATATTTATCTGCGATAAACAAGACATTTGTGAAAAATTTCACTTGTCTTCACATTCACTTTTTTGCAAGTGAAATCCGAAACTATGTAAATTGGGGTGACTTGTAACGCTGTAGAGTTTTACGCAGCTCTCTGCATGTAAATATCCTATATAGCCAATGCAAGGAACAGTGACAAATAGAGTAAATGCCCACCTATCAATTTTCATGCCACAATCATCACAAATGATATTTCCTCTTGCCTTCCTCTCATTCCTCGACACGCTCTCTTATATTATCAACTGACAAGAAACATAATTCCGGTATAAAATCCTACACTCTAAACTCTATACAAGCATACACACATATTAAATATAAATAGATACATATTATATATATCCTTTCAGTTTTTTAAAGAGTAGTCATCGTTATTTGTGTACAAACTATATACAAACATTGTTTTTAAATGGAAAGTTTTACTGTTTTCTGTTTCGTGTTGCCATTTGCCATTAATGTAATAATTATTATATTTCTAAACGACATCATTTACACTTAAATGTTTTCAGAGTCACCTTCCCCAAAATTCCATTTGAATTCCTTTTCCATCATCGCTATAGGAATTACTTTAGAAAGCACACTCATTAGTACTCCAACTCCAAGTAGAGAAATACTAATTTAATACTTCATGCCAATTACTTTCAAAATGTTTCAATTTCATCCTTTTCCCTCATGCATGCACTTGGAATAAAATACTCTGTTAAGCATAAAGTTATTGTTTTTGAAAAAAATACTTTTCCTCAGGTTAGTCAGATCAAAGGTTTTAAAATGTATGAAATATGCAATAAAATGGAGGAAACCCTCCCACTATAACTTTTTTCATTACCATCTCCATTGCACAAATTCATATTTGTATTCATGTATATTGAATTTTAAACGTCAATATATGTAGTACAATTTGGCTTGTTTACTCCGTATCATCATAATCAGAAAGCCAACGAGACAAGATAATAACATGTTGAAATTTAGTGGGGCATTGTGTTTCGTGCCAAAAGAGTCGTGTAAAAAGCTTTAAAACTCTTCACTTGACACCACCTCGCCCGACATTTATGTTCTTTTTTTTGGAGAGGTTCCCTCCCGTTCTCGGATCTTGACTGTTGTGACAAGTGAATGAGTTCCGGAAAATTATTTCCGTTGTTACACGCCACCACCACAAGCTCTGGTTTTGCTTGTGTGTCTGTGTGTGTGTTTTTTTCGTTCCTACACAAATAATAGTGTACTAATGATAATGTCATCCTCATCATCACCTTGAGGAAAGTATGGTAAAACACGCATATACTTTTTAGATGTACAGATAGTGGAGCTGTTTGTCTTTGTTCCGTTGTGTGTGTAATGTGATGTCAACGTTATTGTCACTGTTTTAAAAGAATACCTCATCAACATCAAAGTAAAGTGCACCATATTTTACCACCACTGCTACCAAAAAACAAACATGAAACAACTCACCAGCCAGCCAGATAAGCAGACAAAAAGAGTTCAGTTTTTAGCTACTCACCACCACCATTCTTTCAGACAAAAACAAAGCGATAATGCAAGATGGGAGCAACGAAGCATACTCATTTCTCATGTGTCTGTCTTGTGTATTATGTAGCAAAAGTTTTGACATTTTGAGTTACAATTTTCAATACGCAATTTTTCGATGTTCCCATCATCCTCATCATCATCAACATCATCAAAGTGTCCATGTCGAGCATGCTAATTATTGAACATGAATATATATGAACCAAAGAAAAAAATCGTAAACTTATCCATTCGTTTGACACGATCAATGTTTTGTTCTTTTTTTTTGTTTTAAAAATTCATTGGAACACTTGATCAAACTGCTTTAATATAAAAATGTGACAATGAAGAACTAAAACATTTATATCTATACGAGAGCATACACATGTTTATTTATATGTATTCTGTACTTGATGCAATCCAAAAATCAAACCAAATTATAACAGTGGAATAAAATAAATGGCAAGTGCAAGCAAAAGAGAGAGATCAAAAGGAAAACTTTATTGCATTATTTTATGCTTCACTCACAAAGTTGTTGATGATATGCAATGATGAGGATGAAAATCGGGAGAGAGTTGTGCATGTTGTCCTTGTCGCCCGTTGCTCCTTTTGCTACTTTTTACCTACATCTCTACGTTTACCCACTTCAATTTATTCCCGAAATATGTGCCATATACTCTATACATATATCTCTGCAAATGTCATTTTATGTCTAGTTTTGACGAAAAATTTCCTATCCGCTCTCTCTTTTATTTTTCCATTGGATTCCCTGTTCATTTGAAAGTAAAGTATTAGCTCATGCCATGTGTAGCTTATTTGTATTTACAATAAGGTGTTTTATGCGGTTCTGTATAATAACATGAATTGTTCTCTCTCTCTTCTTCTTCCCCCTTTCTGTTTCCGCTTCTCGTTCATATTAATATCAATTTAAATATTAATATTATTTAATATACACGTTTTACAAGTCATCCACTATTGATTATCTTTATCACCTTCGTCATCAGCAGAACTTGACATATTGAGGGATAATCTACCAAGAGAAGAATGTTCCATAATGCAACCATTATTCTTTTTTATGAAACCATAGCAGTCGTGCTCCTTCAATTTATTTTTTATGCTCTAAGGAACACCAAATGACTAAAATTTCTGGTGTCATCATCACGCATAATATACCTATGCATACGTGTCTACCTATTTATATAAATATTGTTCGGATTTTTATCGGACCCAAAGCTGAGCCTAAAAAGTTGTTCCAATCCACTTTATATAGAAACAATGCATAAATTATGTGTGCGTATTCAATGACAGACACATAAAATGTCACTATAATAAAAAAAAATATGTTATATTGTAAAAAAAAAGATTTGAATATATGGAAAGAGTTATTTAACAACATGTAAACTAAGAAGTTGTAAGAAAACTCAAAGATCACAAACAGGAGACATGATCATGATCATCATGAAACTTACTATTTATTTAGGTAATGTTATGCAAACAGCATGATAATATTGCACTATGTTATCTTATACGATTTACACGATTTATGATGAAACGCTTTTTGTATCCCGACAATTTTCATGTTTGTCGCCATTATATCATCAAGATCAGATCAGGATATAACACGGTGATCCACATTGGGGATCATAAGTAAAATGAAGGAAATATTATTATTATTACTTATGTATATTATGAAAGCATGAAAGTAAGTAATAGGATATTATGTTGTGTTGTGATGGGTGTATAATAGGAGAAGAGAGACAGGGAGAGAGAGAGATCACTATAGTCGCAGGTTTACTTTGGATTTTTGGTATTATTGAACTGGATGAAGAAGAAGAAGAAGGACTCATTGTGCACACATGAGTCTTCTGCAAGACTGATCAAAGCCGAGTAATCAACTCAAACTCGTCATCGCAGCACAACACTCAAACTCTCAAACTCAAGTCACCATTCAAAAAATACTACTACTATTGCTCCCTCTCCCACACTCCTTCCTTCTATCGATGCGATGCATATTATGTAGCTTGTTTAAAAAATATATATACATATCTGGTATATATATATATGCATTATATATTTATAAATCAAAAGCTACTAGTATTACATTTACAGGAGTGACGATGTCATAACGCTTTTTTTGTAGTGTTTGTCTCCTATTTATTATAGGGAAAATGGTGAAAATGCATTTAATTTTTACTCATTTAGAAATATTATACTGGAATAGCAGTGAGAAATGGAATGAAAAGGACGAGAATGGAGATAAGTTCAAGTTGATGCTGTTGTTGTGGAACAGCATCACCATCAACTTATCATCATCATCTTTCATTCATCAAGGGACAATACAACATGATGTAAAAAGATTGATACACTTTTTCTTTGTGATTGTGACTTGGAGGAGGTGTTTTAGTTATGCATATAGTATACCTATGTGCTTATACTTTGAATGTATATTGTAACAGCTTTTCTGTTTCATCTTTTCTTTTGGGATTTTCCAGTTAAAAAAAGAAAATACATGAATGTCTCATGAAAAGTGCTTTTGCGTCTGTTGTCGGCGTTGTTTAAATGAATGAGTGACCGACCTTCTCTCAACTGAATGCTATATTTCCCTTTATCTTTTTTATTCTACTAATTGGATAGGAAGAATGAATCAAATCCAAGTCAATTCAACAATCGGATTCTTTTCCAAGCCCTTTTCATTCCCTCCCATTCTCTTGACGTACAGTTCCCTGCTTTTTTCGGGAAAAGTTACGCAGATAGTTATTAATGCTCGCCGATCTATTAAATTTTACATAACAAACACTACTAATCTTCTAATTGAACAAAGTCATTTTTGATGAGGAGAACAGTGAAAGAAGAAAAAACAAAGAGAGGATTAATTTATTATATTTTGCATGGTGACTGGGCTTAAAATAACTGTTTCGAGTATGGATTCATTTACAAGGAGCTATATATTTTATTCGTTATGTACCTGGTATAGTTTTTTGTACCCTTTTCCATTATACAGTGAGCACACGGGACAATAAGAATGATGATGATCATGAAACACGTGCAATTTTTTACAAATAAAATAAAAAAATTGTGACTTCAAAGGATTTTGGAATACGTTTTTGTCCTTTTGCGTCATATGTATATATGCAGGTATGCATGTACGTATATGCTTCACAAGTAAATACCTGTACTTAATTACAATTACATATAATAATACGTATATATACATTCCTTTAAAGTATATGTGACAATGAAAGTAATTATTAATTGTGGAAGGGCTAAGTACAAACATGGTTGTATATTTATAAATTTTGTATGCCTTTTTGCAAATAAAGAACTTTATAGTGTCATTGGCAGATTCGTAAGTATGACGTAATGACGACAACTCATGTTATTCTTTGCGCCATTATTATTTTTTTACTCTATTTTCGTTCACAAAATTACACTACTCCTTTTTAGAAAGCGCAACGGTGTAAAACACATTTTTTTCCCTTGCGAGTACGTATATTAAAATTATTTCCCATACATATTAAAATAAAACAATTTTTTACAAAGGAAAAATAACTTGCTAAAAAGGATATTATGTACCCTTTGCCCTTTTGCAATACAAACATGAAAATTTGTTGTCATTATAATGAATATAGTCGAATTTAGAAAAAAAATGTCTGAATGAATGACTAGATTGGATGTGTTCCATGAAGATGAAGATACTTGCTAGTAAAACCAGTGGTCTCGAATATACATAGTTACCTAACCTATGTACCTATATAATGAGTTGCGCAAATATACGAACACTGTTATTGTTTGTTGAGGTATTATGTAGCACTTCCAAGAAGATAAACAAAAATGACAAGCCCTCTCTATTTTTGCAAGTATACAAATATTACACTTCAATTGTATTCCCATATAGACATATGTACAAATATGTGTACCATGTTCCATAATATCTTTTCCCATAATTAAACACAACATGCCAATGAAGAGTTTCCCAGGACTTTTACTCGTTCATTCATTAATTTTAAGTGTCGTGATGTTATGATGGTAGGTAGCCAAGCACTGTAATTATTATACGAGAGATTGAGGGAGTGAAGAGATACGTGAAATCACACATGACTTTCTTATAAGTACTTTGAAACAACATTTGTACGTTTAGTTGAACGGTGTAAATACTTGTTTTGTTGTTTTGAACATTACGTGCACGCTTTTAACGTATCTTTTTGATGATTTTGCTATATAACCATACAAATCCGTTGTTGTGAAGCGATGCAGAAGATAAAATAAAACTTTAATCCAATTCAACTAGAGACACATTCTACTTTATGCTATATTCATATTTTTTGGAAAAAAGTGGTAAAAGTACATACTTATCAATGATAAGTTATCATTATCATGCACACCAATTAAAGCCAGCTATATAATGTACACGTACAGTACACCGCCACCAGATTCATCATTATGATGATTTTGTTTTCAGAATTTTAAAAAACAAAAGACATTAGTACCATCATACCTATATCAAGAAAAGATAGAAGGGATGAAAAGAGTCACATAAGCACTCATACAAACACTCGTAAAAGTGACATTAAATCATGTAAGAATGTGCTAGTGTGCTTTTATTATCCCATTTTTTCAAACATATGAATACCAATTCATTAGCAAAAAACATGAAATAATTATGTAAAAATATAAATCTACAAATTATTATTATTCTCATGATGATGATGATGATAATGATCCCCCATTAAATTTACAATTTTTCTTCTGTGTCGTTTAAAATTATACAAAAATATTTTTTGTAGCAGCTTGTGAATAAAATTGTATGGAAAATGATAATATAATAACAAGTAATATTATGGTATGTATATACAACAGCCTTGTGTGTTGTGTGGTGTTTTCTCTATGGTGTGATGGCTGTATCATCATCATCATCTAGAATCCCTATCCGCAGAAAAAACAGTCATAATGAATGTATGGTAATGCTTGTCATCATAATGATATGATTATTAGTATATTATCCCAACTTCCACCGGCATTACCACCAAACCACCAACCCAAAAGTACCAAAAAAATAATAAACGTGCACAAAAACATAAAATGAATAGAGTGAAAACCATTAGACATTGTGAATTACATACATATTGCTTGATGCATATAGAGTGTACGATGAGATATGTGTACTATTGGCAAAGATGAGTGGATTTGAGAGAGAAAAAACTACTCTTTCTTTCCCGTCGAAGAAGACAACATGAAATAATAATAATAATCATAATAAATAAATGTACAAATTTTATCCACTTAAAAAAATGGTTGCATATGTGAGTATGCCTGTTGTTGTAGTAGTATCTACGCATATAAGACATAGATATACATACACTGTACAGGGAAAAGAATATTATCATTATAATATTATTATTATTATCATCATCATCATCCTGATCATCATAATCCTGTGATCCTCCCTCTGATTATGTACACTGAACCATATAAATTTTGAGATGGCAAAAAATATCATAAAACTGTCTTGAGTTTTTGTACATGATAAAATAAAAAAGAAATATCTTGCATATATACAAACA
Organism: Paronellides praefectus; assembly: GCA_027744595.1. Taxonomy (NCBI): domain Eukaryota; kingdom Metazoa; phylum Arthropoda; class Collembola; order Entomobryomorpha; family Paronellidae; genus Paronellides; species Paronellides praefectus. Next base: position 68,234 of record JAITYZ010002780.1, read on the forward strand.
AATCATATACACTTGCACACAGAGTCTCCACTTAGAAAAAAAAATTGTTGGGCAAAATGTTATTATGCATGAAATTTGGCTAGTAATACCCTTCTTCTTTCTCAGCCACCACGGAGAAGAAGACGAAAAAGAAAACGATGATTATGAAGATAATCCAGGAAATAAATGCGGAACAGAGAGAAAAGAAACTTGTCTGTCTGTTTGTGTGTGTGTTGTTTGTTTGTTTGTTGCTTATTTATGTGTGGCGCATATATAAGTATATAATATGATGCTGCTGTTTTGTCTGTTGTGCATGGATGGATTGTGGATAAGAAACAAGATAGTTACGCATGAGTCTACGCTCAGCTCTATTTCTCCTGTTCGGCTTTTTTCTTTGGATTCTCTGATGATGACGATCTAATATATATTTTTTTACTTGTAGCAGTAGTAGTACTACTGCATGTTCTTTTTGTTTTTTTTATAACGAAAGATGAAGAAAGAATTGGTTCGTTTTTTATGTTTTTTTGTGGTGGGTATTAGGAAAGCACACTTTTGTACAGTAGCAGTCACAGTAGTAAATACACAAACCACACAGTAAAGTTACTTATAAACGATTTGCGCACTTCCACAGAAAGCTTTCCATACAAACGCAAACATCATCATCATAATATTATTTTTATTATTATTATTATTATTATTATGCCAATGTATTTATATAGGACGAGCAGCAATAAATTGTCTGGGGAAACAAGAATCTTTCATAAATTTCTCAAATAACCGAAAAAACAACAAATATTATAGGCAATATATGTATATTATGAATAATAATATAAGAGGAGGATGTGATGATAATAAAACTACATATATGTGTGGATCGGATAAACAAACAACATTTAGTTTTTGTGAGAAACTCGATGCAAAAATTTGTTGTATTGGATACAAAACAAAAATGTTAGTGTCAGACAGTTAGGTATAAACTTTTTTTTTCGAGGATTTCTGACTGGTTGGGCTGATCTTCTACCGATGACGCTGCGCTGTTTTTATAATTAACTTTGTTAATTTATTTTAGTGCTAGACAAATTCAGGACAGGATGCAGGAGAGATAAAAAAGGATTCCGTGTAAAAATCTCTGGAGAATGTTATACTGCAAAGCGTGAAAAAAATGTAATAACTTTACTTTCTTATTTCTCGGAGAACAGAAACAAGGTATGCCATGGAGAGTGACAGAATAAAAATAAACAATGTTTGTCTGCCTTGTCGTCAGTTGCATACCTGCTTGTTTTCATTGATTTTCTACAAATTAAACTGAAAGCGTACGAGATTTCTTGGGCAAATTCGAAAAAGGTTATTGTCGATGATGATACTAATTGTGATTGTTTATATAAATATATCTCGTTACTACAACGACAATCATTGTGATACACACAACTTTTTAATGAAAGTATGCCCATAAAAACTATAATGATATCCGAGTTTCCCCGAAATTAAAAAGAAAAGCAGTGATGACGTGTTGCACGATTATGGTCATCAGGGAAACATGCTATTATGTACTATTATTAAATGTGAATAATCAGTGTTCCCTTTTATGCAAAGTTGTCAAGTAGAAAAGCGTGTCGTACTACGTACAATACTAATACGCACAATGTAATTTACTACATTAGTTTTGGAGAGCGACTGTTTGTTTCCCTCCTCCTTTACCACCACACAACATTTTAAAGCCCCAAAATACCCATTACACTTTGTTGTGTGAGAGAATAAGAAAACATGACTTGTTTTGTGTGTGTCACTACTTTTGTCACTACCCCCTCCCCCTACTTCACTACAAGAGGAGCAGAGAGAGAGACGTTCAGATTATTATACTATTTTTTTGTGCATATGCATGCCATTATGGTGGGGATGATGATGATCATCATCGTCGTCATCATATTATTATATTACCATTATTATTTGCACACGTACCTACTTTGGGTACATAAATACGTGAAAACAGTTGAAACTCCGTCCAACTTTTTTAGTAAGGGAATATAGCAAAGTATACAATACTCAAATTATTATTTTGTATAATAATATATAATTATATGTAAATAAGGTCTGAAGGAAGGAAGGCCAAATGAAAAAGAGCGAATGAGAACTATGCCATTGAAAGAGTAAAAAAGTAGAATAGAGAGGGATATGAGATGAAGAAGAAGGCCATTTTTGTTACCGTCACCAAAACCATCAGCGTCTACATGATCCTGTGATGGGACGCGGGACGACAACGACAATTATTGTGTTCATTCAATTCATGTCGGTCGGTCCGCTTCACACACAAGTTGAAGAAAAGAAAACTGAGGAAGGAATGAGAAGCATAGAAATATAGCTTGTTGTGGTGTATGTGTGTGTGTGCATTATTATTATTTTTTGCTATGATTATGATTATAAGTTGCAGTATAATGTGGAAATTACGTTTCGTGTATATAATAATAATAATAATGGTAATAATAATAATAATAATATGTTTTGTTGTGCTGCTGCTGTGAGCTTCTTGTGCACTGCTTTTACTGCTCAGGGGATTCAGCAGATGAGATTCCCTCTTCTTGCTGCTGCTGTTGTTGCGATGATGCTTCAAATGTGATGTACACATCGATAGAGTAAATATGTTTAAAGCTGAGGAGAACTTTGAACAGAGAAGTGAAGTGAATCACGACGACGACGCGTCATGGAATGATGGGTGCAACCAACTAAAATGTTTGTCAATAGAATTTGGTAATGTCGCAAGTCATTAATCATTCTCTCGTCTTCTTCCATCCACCACACTACACCACCAACAACTTTTCCAAGTCCATCATATATGTCCTTTCTTTTTTTCTTCTTTTTCTTTTCCATTCCATCATCCATTCCATCCCTTGATCTTTTTTCCGCTCTCTCTCTCCATTTCTTCTTTTCTTTTGCTTTTTTGTATTGTGTTACCACACCGAACCATTATCATCTTCCACACAACAGCAACAGTGGTAGCAGCTAGCAGCAGCAGCATACGGATTCAACTATGAACATTTCATCTTGCCACTTTTACTCTAAATTTTAGTATGGCTTTTATGCGGTATATATTATGCAGTATTTGTAAACCTTATTTTGCTTCTCTTTAAAAAGATGTATCATTTAAATACAGTAGAGCTAAAAAAATGATCAAGTTTAAAAGAACAGAGAAAGGGTTAAGAGCCATTCTGTTGATCATCATATGATCCATGTGATTATTGTGTAAAGTTGTAAATGTACAATAAATGCGTGCATGATATGATAACATAATAGAATCCTGTAAAGTACTTATCCCCATCTTGTCTCCTCCAGCACCAACACAACACACACCTCATCATAAACCGTGTGTGCGGCTGTCCTCCTCCTACTCCTCTCGTTCTCTCACCATCACATCATGATTCTCCCATGCATCACTCATTCATTCTCAATCTCATCATCTTCCTATTTTCTATTCTTCCCAAAAAAGCTTATTTAGTTTTGTGAACGGTGTGACAAGGATGCCATATATACACACTATATATTGCCATTTCCAGCACACCAGCACCACTACCACTATTATTATTTAGCTAATACAGCTCACAAAAGTCAGTCATGCAAACAGGATTGCTTGTTCACATGGCCAATCAATCAAATTCTGCTCCTATTCACCTCTTGTTCCAAGTGACAACTCCACTTATGTTCTGTCTCCTTCTCTTTTCTTCCCTCTTGCTCGTCCTACGCAAAATTATAATACATAATTCATACCTATATTTAGCTACATGCATAAATATAAATGTATCTTCTTCCTACTTCTTCCAGCAAACCAACCAAACTGTTCCTACAAATCCGTCCATATCCATTATCCAAGCACTGTATTGGCAAATAGTATTTATAAAGCATTCGTCGTATTACATCAACTCGATAAAATGTTGCTTGCTTCCACACAAACATACACACAGAACAATCTCAATAAAGAAGGAATGTTATTGCTGCAACCACAAATAACATGGACAAAAAACAGTTGTGGGGCATTGCGAGATCAATAAATACCATAATCGTTTTTACACGCATATCACGGCATTCCTTTTGCATATTATTTCCCATTTAAGTTTTTTACAATTCATTTTTGTTGATCCCCATACATTCTTTTTCACACCAACTGCTTCTATTATCATTTCAATTAAAAATCCTTTCAAAATAATCCGCATGCCTCTCATTCCATCATACATACCTCTAGAAATCAGTGAAACAACCATGCCTTCAACTTAACATGATGCTATATGTATATATATTTATATGTATTGTAACTATTATTTTATTTCTTTTTTTGTTTCTCTGAGCTTCTCCCCTTCTTTTTTTCAAAATAAAATGCAACTCATGCTCTTTTTTCTCAGTTCAACAATTCAATTGAATTTGAATTAGAAAAGCGGCGAAGCAAAAATGATTTTTTATAAATAAATTTTTGACTACATTTATTATTACTATTGAAAGACATAATCCTACTACAATGCACTTTATTATTGTTATTATTTGGTGATGATGGGAGTATTAATATATATACATGATTATATATACTAAAGGTAGGTAAATTATATACAGGTTGGATTGTTTACAGTCAGCAGAAAATATGGAAGGTATTTTCATCCAAATAATCCTCACCGACAAGCCAGCGTGTATATAAGAAACAATCAACCTTGTTGCTTGCTGCTGCTACAAAGATATAAAAAGAAACCATCTATCTACCTACATTCTACTTTGAGTGATGTGATCATCACACAAACAACACAAACGCATACTTTTTTAAATCCTATTTGCATTGTTATCCACCTATTTTTTATCTTTATCATCATCATTGAAATAGCTGATTGTGATTATTTATACACACACACCTTCTCCGCCTTAAAAGCTTCTTGTTCTGACAACAATATTTTTTTATTAAATAAAAATCTAATTGTTTGATGGATACCTTTATAATGAAATAAAAAACAGTAATAATATTAACAGGAAAATGCTTCCCTTTTTTTCTTCTTCTTCTAAATCCTTTTATGTCAATCCTACTCATTTGACAATCCTCATTATTCTTTCCTACCACCGCTTCTAATGTAGGTATGTCTAATAATATTCTTGTTACTGCTTAAGAAGAAGTAGAAGAAGAGAGAGAAAAGAAATTCTATTCTTCTTTATCCATCCATTGGCATTCATCACACAATTTTATTCTTTTACCTTCCAACAACATGCGCGTATGTGTACCTAGTCATATACCCAACAACACTGCGGCCATTACCGTAACCGTCATAGTCAAATCAAGTCATAATCAAGAACAACGTCTTGGTTTTAATTTTATTTTATTTCTCATACCTTTTGTTCTTCTGTCTATTATAATTCAAAACCTCAAGAGAACCTCCCTCCGCCTTTTTTCATTTTCATTTTTCAATGATTTGTACATGCCAACATCACCACCATCACCAAGCAACTAAACAACATACACATCAAAAATACCTACTCCTTCTTTTCACTATTTTTTTCGTCTTCTTCGTCTATCAAACATGCATACCATATTTAACACCACCATCATCATCAAAAGTTTCCATTAAAAGTTAGTTTGGTATATTGTTTAAAAGAACAGTTGTCATCTGCTGGTATGCAAGACACACACACACATTGCGACCGTTTTGGTTTTTCTGTCATTGTCATGCTTATTCTTGTTTTGATGAATCTTTAGTAACAATACCTATATACATTTGTGCATAGAGAGAAAAAGAAGAATCCTTTTATGCCGTGTCATCTTTGTGGTGGAAGATGATGAGTGTGATGTGTCTAATGAATTTGACGTACCAACCCACACGCAACAACAACAAAAACAACACACAGATAGATGCATATATACTAAATACAATGAGTTTGACAACAAGACAAAAAGAGTGACTTGGGTATTTTGCTTTATATTTCCGTAAATTACTGTACCAGCCGAGCCAACTGTAGTCAACAAAGATATTATTGCATAACACTTAATAATTCATTTTTGATTATTCATACATACAGCATAATCGCTATTCTATTTGGTTCTACCTTATTTGTTTAGTTTTTTTTACACAGTCAAGTGAGGACAATGCATAAAGGTGGTCATTGCTCTTAACAAATTTTTAAGAGAAAAAAAAATTTCATCAGAGTAGGTAGTTAGTTTTTACCACCAAAATTTTATTATTATATTTTGTCGTAAAGACGTTTTCGTTGTTATTATTACTTTTTGATGAGAATGTGAGTGGAATGAAGTTGCGATATGCAAGTGTCAAGGAGAGAGGGTGATTTTGATGGAATGGCTGTCAGAGAATGAGAGAGCGTGAGAGATAGACAACATGTACCACATCATCATCATCATCATTACCATCTTCGTTTTTTACAAAATCCAGTAAAACTTGGTACAGACTGTTCTTTACCCCAATTTATTTACTTTTTATGTGCCTAATCCTCTAGCACTCCTGATAAACTTTTGATAAACTCTACGCACTTTTGTAAAGAAAAGCAAATCCATTTTAAAATGTGACGTACACACTTCCTTGCGTGGTAGTCACATTTAAATGACATTATTTATGTAAAGTATGTGTGTCTGCATATTATGCATGTATAATGCAATTCACTTGATTAGAAAAGTATATGCTACCGCGATTTTCCTCTGTTGAATAATCGAAAAGAAATGAAGTGTTGTGGTAATCTTTGCTCTTTTCTCTCTTTTAACCTGTCAATGTTCCTTTTGTCCGGAATGATGGATCGGCAGCAGTCACACAGTAAATATCAAGTTGAAAAAAAAATTAAATCTGCTGATGTTGTTACGTTTACAGTTACAGAGAGAGGGTGACTGACTACACAGGGAAATGTACTGTTGAAATTGAATTTTATTTTAGAAACCCTTCCATACATCTTCCCTTCTTCCCTGAAATGTAAGTTTCATGATGATCCTCTTATTTAAATACAATTGATAAAAAGAATATTTGAAGAAGAAGAAAAAAAACTATTTTGAAAATTTTAAACTCTTCCGTTTTTTTGCTCAGAAGAACAGGATGATTGTCAATGACTCCATTATATTCTTTATTTTTGAATCAGTAAAAAACAAGGATCCGTGAAATGACGCAAGTAGATGGTTGAGAAAAAGTTTAGAAAGTAGCACATAATATTTATACAACACGTACACATTATTAAAGTGTTGTCGGTGGATGATTATATTATGTGCTTATGAGCATAGAGATAGGTACACTTACAAAAAAATAGTTAATTTTGGTGCAAGATAAAGTACGAAACGCTGAATACTCTGCTCTGTTGATGATGACGTGGGTTGTTGTCGTGTATGTATATATGCGTGTGTATATAAGCAAGTAATATTATGTGTGTGAGTGTGTGGGAAATGGCAAGGAATACACACCAGAGAGAGAACAATAACCTTCATTCGACACACTACATTGAAGAAACCATATGTTCTCCGAAAAAAAAATGAAAGGAGGAAGAAAGGAAGGACCTAAGAAATAAAATGCATTGCAATTTGCAATGAAGAAAAAAAATGTCAAAGGGTGACTCATCATCAACTTGTCGTTGTTCTTCAGTTTTAGATTTACTATTTTCCACCTACTACTACAACGTCAAGTCAAGTAGCTACAGTTACGACGACTAGGAGGATGCACATTTTTGTGTGTATATCTAGGTATATACCTAAAAAAAACCTATATGTTTATGTGCTGGTTCACAGAAGTAGTGGGAGGATGAATTAAGGAATTATTTCAAAAGTAATACTTCTTGACAACACTACGTGTAAAGAAACCTGTTCTTTGGGTGACAAAGGTAATATAAACCTACATCGGTTATATAGTGTGATAACGTCTGTATTTGTTTAGATTCCCAGTTTTATACTTGACAAAAGACGTCATGATGATAATTATAATGAGGCGAGGCTCATTATTACAGGCACTCATCATCTCATCACTGAATGATATTATTATTATTATGGTGGCGCACAATGTTCTTGTTGGCATTATTTCCAAAAATGAGAAATGAAGAAAAGAGGATTTTTTTGTTCAACTAAGACACCATTTCTTTGAAGGTGCTTTTTGTGCTTTAGAATAGACCATCGTTATTACCAACATCATTTTGTATTATTTCTTTTTACGGGATATTACACTACTATTATGTTGTTGGTGGTAGTAGTAGTTGTTGTTGTGTCATAGAAAGTTAGAAAACAGTAAGTTTGAAAGAGGAAATGACTTTTCCTATTACCTACCTATTATTATATTATTATTATTATTGTGGGGAGTGGTGCCGTAAGTACCCCATCATCGTCTGATGTTTATATAGAAATAGAAGGTTGAGCATGGAGAGAGCATGTTTTCTCTGATGTTAATGCCGGATTAAAACTTGTATAAAAGCTGGAGAAAGAAATACGCTATTATACAAGTATTTGGAAGAGAAAGAGACAACGGGAATAAAAAAAAGGTTTCTGGTAATATTAGTATTATTATTATTATAGTGGTAATAAGAAGACAAGGTAATGATCATCATCATCATCATCATCATCGCCAACGCCTTTTGTAACGATGGTGGTAAAATAATACATTTTATGACATATGTACATATATATACTTTCCAACACAAAATAGAATCTTTTCCGCTTCTGCCCTTTTCTTTTCTTGGAATCCTGGAACAGAAAGGAAGCAATGTGCTGTTGTGAGAGAGAGTTTTCCGTAAAGAATACTCTATGGTTTCGATGTGATATGGCGATGAGGATGTTAGGCAATATTAGTTGTTATAATATTGCGGTATATAATGAACACAGGGCTCTTCTTCTTTTTTCTGGGTTGAAATAATAAGCAACACAACAAGTTTCCAGAGGGAAAGAGCGCAAGAGATAAAAACTTGTTATGTCATCACCATCATAGTGCCCAAACAGTCGGAGTGGCAGAATTTTTATGTCATTTTCTCTTTACTGCTATATGATATGATATGATCATAATAATAATAAGGAGGATGATGATGATGATGACAACTTAAACGTGTATGGTGGAGGAAAGTGTGTTTTAGTATTATTATGTATTGTGATTAGGTTGGTGGTAGTAGTGGATGGAAGGCGCGATGATGATGTGATGACGCAGTGTGGTTGTGGTGTCATCATCTTGTTACATTTTTGTATGATGTACTTATCAGATACGCTGTTGTAATCCGTAATATTTATGCTGCACAGAAAATAATTATTGTCGGCTTATGTCCTCATCATCAAACTAGTAAGATTTCCTTTACAAAACCGAAGATAAAAGAAAAAGTGTCAATATTTAGGAAATGAGCTTTTGTGTATGGGTGTATGTATGTGTGTGAAGTGAATGCATGTATTGAGTCGTCAGGAGATTATTACATATGACTGTGTGAAATAATATGACGAAATGAGAGGAAATAAATGAGAACAGGGTTTTATATGAGGGGCAATATGAGAAATTATATTTATATATTTGAGAAGGGTGTAAAATGAAACTTGATATTTGAAAGAAAGTCAAGTGTTATAAGCCGCAGAGTTTGACCACTTTTCACTACAAAAAATGTTTGAGATATACACTACACACGAAAATCACAATCATTTTGGGGCGAGGATGATGCGGTGGATTAAAGGATCTCTTGTCACGTGTGCTCGCGTGATAAATCAAAGTCTGCAAGTGTTTACCGGGCTACTTATAAGACAGAATGCTGCTACCGAGATTTAAAGAACCTGTCCTGCCACTTCTCAATGTAATCTACTCTAATATACCACTTATGCGTTTTGTAAAAAAAATGATTTTTATCATGACGAGTTTTATGAGTAGACAAGGTATAACAATTTATTATTCATTATCTATATTTGCTTACCTGAAGTAACTGCGTAGACCACTGGAAAATTTTCCAAATTATTTAGTAGAAATCTTGACCACACAAGATTACTAAATGGTCACGTGTCACTAAGAAAATACTATATTATTGAACTTTGTTTGTACTGAATTTGATGCACAGATGTACTTGCACTTGCACTACTTCATTGATATGCCAGTAGTGAATGAACATAAAAGACACATTTTTTTATTCCTCACAATAACCAATCTTACCGACAACATTAACCAGCTGAAAAGGTTCTTTCAAAAAAAATGAAATAAAAATGTCTTGGTAGATTTTGGAGTACCTCACTCACAACACAACAACGCAAGCTCATAACATTTAAAATAAAATAAAAAATGCAACGATAGGGGAATTAGTATGTATTATCAAGCAAGGATGCTGCTGACGTCACACACAAAATCTTTTATTCCCTTTCCAACTTGACAATTTAACAAAATGTACGGATATTGTAAATAACCAACATGTTATTTAAACAGAGGAAAAGGGCAAAAGTCAACGTAATGAAGAAACATAATAATAATAAAAGGAAAGAAAGAATGAGTGGAAAATTTAGTGGATGGAGATAGTTATTACAACTGAGATTTTTTTAAAAGGATTAGCGTGGATAAAACAAAAATCCTCTGTTTAGTTTATGACCACTAAATAAGGCATTGGTATCCCAAAAATAGCCGATTGTTCTTTACAGTGTAAATTTTCTGTGTTTTTTTGACAATTCCTAAAGCCATCATCATCATCATGACCATCACCTCAGCTTGTCATCAAATTTCTAGTCTTCTTGTTAGAAAAAGTCATAAAGTCACTACCGGGACACGTAAAATTATATGATGCGTATAGTTCACTACTATCAGCGGCGTCAATGAGGGAAATGACTCAATGATGGGTATTTTCGCAACAGGAAGCGCAGGTTCTACAGAGTTTATTCTGTTACATTATTATTATTATTATATTCATTTACATACACATTTTCTTATTGTTGCACATTGATTTGTTTTCGGGAATCGCTTTATACGAAAAAGACATGCGTTGGAAGTATGAAATAATTATTTCTCATTTAAAAAAAAGAAAAAGGAAAAAAGCATGCGTCTATAGTAATCAAATAGAAATCAACCAAAAAGTATAAATACGCATTGAAGTTGACGCAAGGTCGTTGATATTTTACTTTTTACGAATAACTCTGTGTGTAATTTATGTATTCAAAAGTTGCAATTACCTATGTCGTGTATTTTTAGCACCTAGCCAAGAATATCAGAGCGAATCCAATTAAATATATCCGTGCATATAAAAATGCTCCCATGTACAAGATATATAAAATGAATGAAATGATAAAAGGGTTGTTCTATTTTTAAAATAATGTTTTCTATATATAAATTGAATCATTTTCTTCGCGTCAGCGTCACTCTATCCAAAATCCCAACAATGGACAGTAGAAATAGAAACTGCTTAAAGGCTTGACATCTTTTCGTCTTTTTTTAAAAGTTCTTAGAATACAACATGTACGCACGGAGCAACAAAATTTATTGATTCTTCAATTTCATCATCATGACATGCATAGGTACATATGTACCTACCTATGCACATACATCGTCATGCTTTTTAGGTCGATCGCCTGTGTTACAAATATAGGTAAATATGTTTACAAGCATTTTTCTTTAGAGAAGGAATCGTAATATATGCAATGCAATTACAATGATGCGATGCAACGCTGTACGCACAAAAACGTTTCATGCCTATTTTCTCAAAATTGGGATGTTCTTATGAATTAATGACCTTGTATTTTTTTCTTCTTCTTTGGGTCTTGCAAATAAGTTTGTTCGATAATATCTTTCGTTTTATCTATTTCAATATTCGATGTTTTATCAAAATCACCAACATATCTATATAAATCTATATACCATTTATGTATGTATGTATTTAATAGCTGCTTGTACTCATTTATTAGCTATATATATGTTTATATCAAATAGCGTCGTCAACCATAAACCATCATTCGAAGATGTGCTTTGTGACAGCACAGTAATAAATAATGTAGCAGCTAACAAACAAGACGAATTAGTCACTTGACTAGTCCCGTAATAAGAGCAGCATGGAAACAAGCAAGGATACATTCATACATACATGCATACATATTACCATTTTTTTACCTTGTAATGATGATACTACATAGTACAGTGTGAAAAGAATATAAATATGTATACAGATTTCCATTTGACATAAACAAATTAGCCAAAAAAGAAATGCCAACAACACTATCACACTTCTTCCAACGGTCTTGTCGTGTGCGTAAGCCAATATATAGTTCCCTCCGTTTTACCTATTTACTTGCTGTATAGATTTTTTGGTGACACATCTGTCTCTCTCTCTCTCTCTCTCTCTGTATGACAGAGAGAGTCTCATCTGCTGCTATTTTACATAAATACTTGTATACTATATTTTACCAAAATTACCAACTATTTATATTTTCAAGTGTTGGTAGAAAGGCCAGCCCACAAAAAAAATGTCAGCAAACGTGTAATACAAGAAGCATAGCAGATGACACCTGAAAGGACATTGTTGAAAATTGCAGGAGATTGGTGCTCTCATTATTATGATTACTACTGCATTAAATTTCACTGCATGCCTGCTTAATAACAGTCCTACAAATTTCGTGAAGGTATGTATGTATGTCTTACAGTTTAATCAGAAAATATTTGCATTTCTCCCTTCCAGTAACAAGAACAACAGTAAATATGAGAATTAAAACCAGTTTTTTTTAAAAAAAAAACAAAAAATTTCGATTTATTTCTTTTTGGTATGTAAATGCATAAAAATACGTAGTCGTCATCATCATCACCATCATTATCGTACAGGACAAGGTAAGGTGACGTACTTTAAGAAAGTTATCATAAGGACATAACGTGTATGAATATTTTTTGGGCTATACGTAGATATTATTGACTGTACAAGTTATTTCGGTCGCACAAGGAACGATGAGCCGATGCTCATGTTTACTATGCTCAGTATTTTCTTAAATTTTATGCAAAACGATGAAAGTATAGCATATTTGTTTATATTTGTACCATGCATGTACCTATTTATGTATATTATTTATCAACCAAAACTATATGGTAACTTTTTGAAGTAAAATGCAATACGCTGTGTAGTTGTAAAACGATCATACAAACAGAATTATACGTACAAAGAATAGATTCTTCTACTTTTTCTTAAAGGTTTTCAATTTTGCATATGGTACGTGTTGTGTACAACATTATTAGTGTACCGGCGCGAGGGATATGAATGCATTCAGATGTATAGATAAATACTACATACCGCTTTTCTCCTGTGTTATGGTTGAAACATTGAGCTTTTTTTTTGTGGTGACAAAACTGAACAGGGGAAAAAAATGCTTGCCTTCTTTTTCAAAGTTGTTTGACGTCAGAGAAATATAGAAACAAGC
>JAITYZ010002781.1:0-11146 GCA_027744595.1 Paronellides praefectus
CTTTACTTTTATTGTTATACAGACACCGTCAAAACTTATTTCGGGCCAAAGAAGCAAATAGTAAAAATGCTCCATGTCCTTTTAGTGTGCTTAGTGGGTATTAATACCGTTTAATTCGTCAAATTATTTAGGTTTCATGCACCACAATACTTAAGAGCTCCAATTGAGTGTACTTGTTTTCTTTCAGCCCATACGTGTCCATTTCAGAATATGGAGATGCAGTTTATGCCCAAGTTGCTTGCTAAAATTCCCCTGTCGATAATGAAAATGGAGGAATGGGGGTCCATTTTGTCCAGGGGTGCCTTTTAGTAATACCCTTTAATAATAGTATTAGGATATGCTATCTTTTTGCCAATTACAACATATGCCGAAGAAATTATTAATAACATTTGTAAGATAAAGTTGGAGGAAATGCGACGATTTTGTTGTCGCTCTAAATCCTTAACTAGCAAGGTAGATTTCAAAAAAGGCAAGAGCCCTACGTCCCATAAAGTTTCGATATGGAAGTTATGACCAGCTTGGGAGACGATTCTCAAGAAACATTTTAAATAATGCTGTGCAATATTTACTCACTATGCTGCTATGTTTGACTAATCAGGAAGGAGGTAATCGTGTAAAACAATGTGATTTACGCATTAACTTAAAATCTATTCTTGATTGTTACAAGAGCCGTTAATATATTACATTGGCTGATAACGGGTTATTTTAAACCATTCCTTCTATCTGATGTTTACTTTTATTTATATATGGCAAATTGTCAAGTAGCAAATATATTACATGTTATTAAAATGGGAATGAACATACCAAGTTTGTGATGAAAAGATATATACTTTTGTCATAGTGATTTATGTAAAACAGTTTATTATATATAATTTTTAGACACATATACCCTTAATTTTACAGCACACTAAACTGCTAAATAAGGAATGTTGGAGTTAAAAACAAAAATCAATCTAGTTTCTAAATTACTAATTTATAAATAAGACAAAACAATACTGCTTGTTTGGTTTACTTGTAATGGATTTTGCAAGACATGAGAAAAACATGTTTTCGTTGTTGTTTTTTTCAAATAAGGTTAGCCCTACCCATTTTTAATGATTTCGTTTCATTTTAAAAACATTTCACATGAATCTTTTCAATATGTGTCAAACAAGCAAAAGCTTCGTAATCAGAATGTTTAAATCTACTAATTTAAATGTATATCATTGTGTGATACGTAGTCTGTCCGTAAATTAGTTATGAGGAACATTCAAACGTTAAATCTAGCTCAAAACAAATAATATGTTATTTCGGAGTCTAAAAGCGCCACTAGGTCTTGTTATTATTCGACAAATATTTAAAATCGACCACGCAACTGTGATAAGTGAAAACAATTGTGATAAGTGTGCCATGCAAAATCCATAATGTTCATTACATGATGGCATTATTTCAAGCATATCCTCAAAACAGAATAATTAGTTTTCTCGTCCAACCACTTCAAAAATTCTTGTGAAACTCATAAATAAATAAATAGTAGATAAACTATTCTTATTGTTCATTTAAATGATATTTCACGGAAGGTGAAAAACTAAAAAAAATTGTTTCGTTTTATAAAAACTTTTTGTTAGCACTTACAAAGTGGGAAAACAAGTTTGAAATCAGAAACTTAAAGAATTTTTGAATTAGCTGCAATTTAAGCTACAAACTTTGTCAAAAAAAAAACAATTTAATTTTTTCGTGAACACATATCCTCGATAACTAACTCACTTGAAGAATAATTCAACTGTAATATTATTTCTAAAATGAGTCGCATCGTTCCCAATTTAATTCTTATTTTGTGCTTTAATTTGTTTTTTAAGTTTTCTTTATCCGCAACTATGGATAAACTACTAGATTATTTACGACCATTTCAAAAAGAAAACTGCCTCGTTGTTGTAGAAAACTACCATCGTTTGGACTTGACCGATTTAAGTTTTCCGATAATATTGCGAGCAATATTTTTACTCGAGAACCAAAGCAAGCCCCTTCATACATTTTCAAGATATCATCCAGTTAGCAACAAGGAACGCACATTTATTACACAAATCGACATGATAAAATTTGCAACTTTTATTAAATCCTGGCGATGCCTTGCACAAATTTCGATACCACTCCTTCCAAGCACTATCAGCACCATAAATTATCTCAGGGCGGAGAACCCAAACTTTGAAAATGTGTTTTATAAAGTTAAACGGGAAAAGTATACATCAACCTTACCATCCATGTGTCCAACTATATTTGTTCTGGTTTCCATCCAACCAACTAATGCTAATAATCAAAGATATATTGACGTGTTTGTTGCAGTAAAATGACGAGGCGTAAAATCATGCTACACAATGTGGTATACATGCTTTTTGAAGTAAATATCGACGAAAAGCTCCTGCAAAGTCGAGTGACTGTAATTCAACTAAGAATCTATTGTGTAATTTGCACCATATCCTTTTTTAATTTAAAACAAAGTGAATTACAATTCTCTCTAGTTTCTCAAAGTGTTAGCAAAGCTGTGTGGGAAAAGGAAGTAAACGGAATATTTGACCTCGTTCGATTTTTCGGTTTCCCACGCCATGACGAAATCACACCAATGGGGATAATGCCAGTTGGTTCAGAAGAGTATTTTTTATTTGGAAAATATTTTGCTTCTTGTCGAAATGCTTTTCGACACTTTCCACCTATTCTGTCAAATGACGGCGTTGTTTACTCTGCAAACGAACGTACTACGTGGGCTATAATTGTTCTACTTACAAGTATGTTCAGAAATCTCTCCGTTATAATTGACGAGAACTCTATGTGCATCAATGGAAGAACGCATTACCTGTCGCAGGGAAGATTCACACTCGAAGCTGGTGCTGTCGGCGTTGAATTAGGAAAGGCTATCGCAGGTTACCCCATTGTAGTCTGGGAAAGTTTTAAAAATATGCGTTTTTTGAGCTGTGGGGTGCAGGGAATGACGTCCTTTCCGTTTAAGGAACTAATTAGCGCGTATGATTGCTACATTTGGATATGCATCTTTGCTGGCAGTGCAGCCGTTTCCGCCCTTTATATATTTCAAGATAAGAAAATGGTTAAAATGGAGTTAGTAAATTATATAGTAAAGTTATTTCTGGAACAGGGAGATCCCTTCCCAAACAGGGTTCTTAGATTCACTTACGCCAGAATAGCTTTTACATCCCTCAGTCTCGCGGCACTTGTGCTCAGCAACGGCTACAAAAACAAAAATGTTTATCGAATGGTCAATTCAAGAGGACTATTGAAATACGATAAATTAAACCAGCTGATTCGTCATAATTTTTCGATATACACAAGGTCGGCAGTTTTGTTCGTGTCGGTGCAGAATAATATTCAGTTGCCAATTAATTGGACGACGGTAACTGATAACAAACATATGCTATATTCCAAAACTGATGAATTGGAAGTCTGGTCCGAAGTATACGATATAGATACCGAAACAACCATAAGCAAACAACATGGTTTATTCAATAAAAGTGAATTACATCCAAAAACAAAAACTCTGATTGAAAATTTTGTATCGGGCAAATTCGCAAGCAATGATTCTAGTTTTACAAACATTTTGACAGAGTACAACCCACATGCTTTTCTCAGAACACAAGAACATCAACTTCTTTCACGGGAACTTATCACTTGTAACAGAACCGCTGTTGTTCTACCATTTCAAGTTTGCACAGAATTAGCTAGAGAAATTCTGTTAAAACATCCTGAAATATCCAACAAGCTTACGGTCGGTTCGGAGGAGTATTATGAGTGGTTTGCTGGACTTGTCATGGTTGGACATGTCAGTCCGGAAACAATTCAACGTATAAGTCTCGTTCATCAATCCGGCCTGTTTGAACAAATAAACATGTATACAGTTAAGGTTGGTTCTGTACAAACCCAAAAACCCCAAGGTTTCATGCCTGTTAGGCCGACAATGGACGGAAACATATTGGTTATTTTTATTGTGCTCTGGACAGGAACAGGACTAGGATTTATAATTTTCATTTACGAAACTAAATTATTTGTTAAATTAATTATACAAGTGTCTAAAATAGTATTTTTGGCATTCAAAAGTATTATGTACCTGCCGCAAAATGCAAGCCGTTTAATAATGAATTTTAATTACAGAGTTAAGGTAAACAAAATATCAACCTTAACGGAACAAAATATCAACATAATACAAGTTAGGGACGCAAGAACGGAGAGCTTTTCCGCTCAATATTAAAAAAAGTTCTAAATTTTGAAAAAGAATTCAATGTTTCGAATCAAGTTCAAAATTTCGAAAAAATCGAGATTTCAAAAAAGTTCAAAATATCGGAAGAATCTCACGCTACTTCGGAACCGGAACGGTTTATTTTAAACATTAAGATAGTTAGCAAATTTTACGATATTTTCGAAAGGTGTACGTGAAACGAAATCAGCGGTGGTCAACAGTGCCTTCATATTTTGGTTCACTGGGAAGAAACATTAGTTATGAGACTAACAAATTTAAGATAATCACCAAAAATACGAAAACAATAGTCTTGAGATATAAACCTATAACAAATGAATGTAAGAATATTTTACAACCTAAAGATAGTTTGAAATAGAACAAATTTATTAACTGTATTAATTTTATTATGGCAACAATTGTGAAATATATACAAATTTATACATGTAAACTTTACATATCAATTAAAAATAAATGTTCAAAATCATTTTTTTGCTAGTTTTTCATTTGCGTGACTGGATTTGAAAAGCTGATGAAAACAATTAAATTATTTTTTCAGCTTTTGCAAGATAAAATTACAGGATTGCAAATAGTTTATTGACGATCCAAATCCCTAACATTCTGGATCTTGATTGTCAATTGCAAAATCTGTTATCCATGCAGAATTATTTCCCTTGGTCGTTTATACATTTTTAATCCTAAATGGCATACAATATACTGTGCGACATTGAAGCACATGGTCTCATGATTTCTAAGCTTCAGTCCGTCTCTACATACTTTCACCTACTACCTGGTTTCACCCCATATAAATAAGCAGCCTTATCTTGATGGTGATCATCCACTACAATATTTTTGTGGGGGGGAAATTGGGTCGTTGTTAGTGATGTCGTTTGATGCGATTTTGTCAGTATTGTTTCCCAGGGTATTGTGGGATTTTTCACGAATTTCTAAAATATTGGGGATTATGCTTGTATCTTGACTGATGCTTTTTCTGTGCTATTGTTGTTTACTGTGTTGTTGGTAGACTTTTTAGGATGGGGGTTTTCCACTGGTTTGGGAGAGGTACTTGTTTGCTGGGTGTTTGGAATTTGGTGTTTGGTGCTGGGTATGTATGTCGAGGTGGGCGACTCTGGGTGCTCTTGTGCTGGTCAATCCAACGGAGTCAAATGTTTTGTAGTAGGTGCTTGACTCGTCTAATTGCGATAGAATATTTTCAGAGTCGCTTGAAATATCTGATGTGCGCCTGGTGTTGTCTCTGTATACTTTGAATGCTGGGTCAATTGCAACGTTTGTTGTTTTTGCAGGAATTTGGATTATTTGATTTTCAGGGGTTTTTGTGGAACAAAGAGCTGTCGTTGGGGGCGGTGCCGAGTATGTAAAATTGTTATCGTCCTCTCTGGTCGTACCTATGATTTCGTGAGATTTATGTATGTCAACTAGTGTGCCTGTTGTTTCGGTTCTACCTGACCTTTGACATGAGTGTGGTGCAACCAAATTATGCTTTGCAGGGACTACCGTTTGAAATATCGAGATTATAAGATATTTATTAAATGTTTAGTTTGCGTTTAATATAGTAGCTTATTGATTAACAAGTACTAACAAAATATAATTGTTCATCAAATATTGATTCGAGGCCATGACCTATTGTTAACCCACGCTTGCCTAGGTTTTCGCCTGTGTTTCTTGTTTACTTTGTGACTCAAGCAGAATATTTCTTTCGAAACTGACATCACATACGTAAACAGGCTTACTACTGTGTGACGATTACGATGCAGAGTAAATAGCTCTACAGTAAATATCACGGAACAAATGAACAAGCAAATAATCCATACAAAATAAACGGAGCTGATTTTTCCCAGCAATCTCAGTGGAGAATATTCTGAACCCTCAAAGTCATACCTGAATTTGGTTCTACTCACCACTCTCCCTCTTTCTTGTACACTTTTAGAATGGAGTAGCTCAATATATTCTGTGAACCAATACATGTAAATACCCGATTCCATCAAAACATTTGCTACCTTGGCAAGTTTAGTACCTCCTGGAGAGAGGAAAACCTGATACATCTCTCCACCAGATATTAACCTTTTACCAATGAAACAATGCAGGGGCCTTTTGTGAGGTGGCTCAGAATACAAGGCATTTACCTGGTTCATTAAATCAATCACGTAATACCACAAATGAACTGTTGCATATTTGGTTGGTGTTCTGCTAGCCATGACGTTAGGTGCGGGCTCTTGCACCGCGTGTACTGAATTATTTAGTACACGTAGCCTTTTAGATGAATCCAGCATCCGGTTAAGGGCGGCAATGTCCTTGTTACGGTTTCCCAATTGATATCTTGCTGTTGCGTTCATCAGGTGGAAGTCGTTCTCGCCCCCAAAACAAAAGCGTGAAATTATTTTGTTCCACTTCTGCAAAGTACTCTAAAGCATTTTCTTCAGATGGGCTGATGACCACACCTGTCATTATTGCAGAGTAGCATTCTGATGTAAAGAAGCAGCCAGTAATCCATATATAAAGCAAGCCTTGCCTCTTAAATTTCCCAGGAAAATCTAATCCGTCTGGAACAAGGGACCCCAAAACAACAAAGCAAGTATCTAACCAACTAACCTGCTTCATAATAGCTTGAAGGCTCAGTATTGTAACCACCATGCCAATTACGATCATTAGCCAAACTTGGTATTCGAAAGAGAATGTAAGCGTTTCCATGTTCCAAGGTACCTCCGTTTTCCATTCGGGTATGTCACAGTAGCCAAAATTCAAGTCAAGTGTGGGATGCGTGACAATTCCAATATCACTCGTGTTTCCTAAGAAATGGTCAGTGTTAATTATGTTGAAGAGTGAATAAGGTGCTCCAGAAATTACCCAGACCGCTGGATATACGTGGGTATAATCCTCGGTAATGTTTTGTGTCAGGAAATGTTGCTCGGTAATTAGGGTCGCATTTACAAAGTCCGCAATAACCTTGTAAGTGTTGAACTTTGGGCCAAATGTTTGAAATGGTCTGCCTGTGGATTTGTAGAAATCTCTTTTTCGAGTAAAACTTTGGAAAGTTTGTAACAACAGAGATTGAGGTGCGTTAAAGTAGTTGACAACGAGGTACTTTGGGCTGGAATGGGCCTTAACCCCCGCTCCTGTGTGAGAACGGAATGCGACAAGTAGAAAGATATGAAAAAGAGCTAGTTTAATATTCTGGCCAGTCATTTTTGAACAATATTCATTAGCGGAATAAAATATTCTAGGCAAAATTTTCAGAAAAAGTTAAATCTGGAGGCCAATCTAAACGTTATTAGCAAAAACAAGAAATTGCGCGTTACTACCAAGTACTTACAAAAAGACAAATGACCGACCGATGACCTAAAATCAAGTATTTTCCATACTTCACCCCGCTTCTGTGTGAGAATGTAATACGGCAAGTAGAAAGATATGAAAAAGAGCTAGCCTAGTATTCTGGCCAGTCATTTTTGAACAATATTCATTAGCGGAATAAAATATTCTATGCAAAATTTTCAGAAAAAGTTAAATCTGGAGGCCCATCTAAACGTTATTAGCAAAGACAATAAATTGCGCGTGACTACCAAGTACTTACAAAAAGACAAATGACCGACCGATGACCTAAAATCAAGTATTTTCCATACTTCATAGATACCAATCTCATTCGAAAGCAATATAGTTATTTGAGTAATTAAATTTGTTTACGGCACGTGGATACCTATATTAGCTTATCTTGAATGAAGTATCGCGGTAGCAATATATGTGACCATGAGAGACTTGTTTCCTTCCAAGTTTTCTTTTAAACTATACATTATAGATATAAACGATAACGCTAGCATATATGTTAAGCTTGACCAGTGCTCTCTACTTTGTGAAGGAAAAAGGCGGCAATAAAGCTATTCTAAGCCCCTAATTTCGCAATTTTATTTACAGGTTAGAAGATTTACACAACGTTTACAATTTCGATTTCTGAATTGAAGGATTTTAAAAAAGCGACAGACGGGAAAACTTATAAACCGTGTAGTAGTACAATTTCTTAAAGTACCTGCGAAGCACGCTAAGTTGATACATAGTAACATAGGTTTTGTCTTTCAAAATAATTAAGTGAAAAGGCAATTACTTACCAACAACAATCTATCAGCTCTTTTGTTTATAATTTTGTGTTGATGTTGAATAGCTTTGTACCTATAAAAGATCGACTTACTAAATATTACTTTTTAGTCTGGTCATGAAATAAAAACAGACTCGCGGATATTTAAAAACAATTTGTTGTCCTAATTCGGATTTCAGGGCATATGATATCGAGCACTTCCTACCCGGACATTTACAACCGAAAATTTTCCTACTTGACATTTCCTAACAATATGAGTTCAAATTTGCTACCCGTGTAATCGACTTTGTATCCTGTATAACTTAATAAGCAGTACATTATTACGTAAACAAAGGCTTGCGGAAATTGATCATGACAATAAGTGCCCCACCGGGTGATCCACCCGGGGTGAAGTTACCAGCTAAATTACCGTTTAACGGGATATTTTGGAGTATGATGGACACTTAAGTTATCATTATAATTATAACTAGTACCATATTACTTCAATAATATTTCACTGGCTTGCCGACCGAAAGGTGGTTTGACAGCACAAATGACGACATTACTTCTTCGAAAGTCCTCAACGGCAAAATGATATTTTAAAACTTAACCGTTCATATGATAGAAGTGTAATACGATTACTTTCGGTTAAGAGCAAAAACATATCGGTTACCGGAACAATATCAAGTTTCCATGTATTTTCATGCATAATGTTAGCATAAATCTTAAACATGAAAGATCAATCCGTTTTTGAAAGCTGTAATGCCCTAGCAGTTGTTGGGAATAAGAAAACATCCGTATTTTTAATGTTAATAATATTTAGTTCATGATGTTGATCACATTGGTAACAAATTTAGAAAATGGATTATATAGGTACGAATTATTCAGGTAATACTGGCAGGAAATATCGGGTACCCAACGCTCGACTGGTGGGGATAACATGGTTGAGTGAACCCTTTTGACATTTTAAGAAAAAAACAATGAAATATTTTATAAATGGTATTTCTCGTACAAGTGTAGTTTCGCGAAAGATAGGGCTTCATAAAGGACATGGCATGTGTTTTGAATATATAAGCTATGACGGTAAAATCAAGTGGTAAACGCTATTGACATGCACGTTGCTAGCCAAAAAGTTTTTAATGTTTAAGTTGTTACCAATTTCAATACATGTTACTGTATGCTACAAAGCAATAAATTGTTTCAGAAAACAAATCTATTTTAACGTAAAAAAACAAGTGTAAAGTTAATTTCGTCTTTACAAAATATTGTATAAAAAGTCACTTCTACTAACACGGATGATGCACAGTGTACAAATGTTGAAGTTAACGAAATGTTGGAAGGGCGTACAGGTTCAATAAATGTAACAACGATCTTGGTAATAATAGTGACATTAGTTTTTAATTGAATGGTGTAAGCTAAGTGTAGTATATGTAGTATTGCTGAAATGCAAAATTAAAAAAGATAAGGGTTAGACCAAATGAGATTTTTCAAAAGGTTCTAATTAATACGAAGTAGGTTATAAAGATAAAAACTCCTACTTTGTACAGGCAAGAATCTCACTCGTCTCACTTCACGGTCACCCTTACTTTCATGATATCTACATATATCACACTAAGCCATATAAGTAAGCCTTCTTTATTAATTATTTACATCTTAACTAAACAATTGTTTAATAAAAAAGTCAAATTTGTATTCATTAAACTAATTTTATGTGACAAGTTTGTGGTTATCATCAACCTTTAATCGTTGTAACACTACACATGTTAAAACGGAATATCTTGGGTGTTAATTAAAACTATTTGTAATTCCTTAGCATTGGCATTTGCAAAATTAAACAAGATAAGGGTTAGACCAAATGAGATTTTTCAAAAGGTTCTAATTAATACGAAGTAGGTTATAAAGATAATTTTGTTGTGTCTTTGTGTGGTATGTCAAATAAAATATTATAATTAGTTGGTTAACTCATTATTGCCATCCTCGTAATTTAAAACATTTTTCGTGCATTCTAAGCGAAACAAATAAATTTTTCATCAGGCCAATTATTATGTATGGTAAACTGAATTGATATACAAATGGATGTTATTAACCTATCTACGGATTGTTTATCTCACCTACTATCAGAGATATGAATTAGTTTGAATTTTAAAAGGAAATTACAAACTCGCAGTTACATAGGGAAGTGTTCGACTTAATTATTCAACTGGAGGTCAATTTGGAGGATGAACAATGACATTTACTTGTTGGGATACGTGTGAACCTGGCAAAAAAGACGAGCATACAACACTCCCTGTGTTGACATATAAAGAACATGAGGGTCCGCTCTCAGAAACCGTTTGCCCAACTTCCACGTTTAACTCGGAAGCCAAAATTGGCCCAGGTATTTCTTCAACTTGAGTGGTAACATTAGCTGCTCCCATTCTCAGAAAAAAATCGTTTTCCACAGTCATCCCTTCTTCCTGATTTAAACGAGTATATTGTTCATTGAGGTCCTCAAGTTTGGTATACACAGAAGTTGATATTAACTCCTTGAGTCGCTCTGCGACTTGGGTAAATTGAGGTCGGCTTTGCGGTTCTTGGGCCCAGCAATCCAGCATGATTTGGTACACAGTGGTTGGTGCGTATGGAGGTTTATCCATCCTCATGCCGTCCTTTAATCCTTGCACAAATTCAACATTAATTTCCATCCCTTCAAAGAAGCAAAAAACACCGACAATCGAAAATTTGTTAAAATAATTCGTAGTTTATTTTCAGGGAGGGCTCTTTTTATTATTACCAGGATAGGGCTTATCGCCAAGAGTAAATAGTTCCCAAAGCAAAATGCCAAAAGACCAACAGTCCGACTT
>JAITYZ010002782.1:0-18505 GCA_027744595.1 Paronellides praefectus
CCTGTCTTGGTTTATTTATGTGTTTTGGAAAACTTTTTTTTTGCAGTCGTGGCTTTAGCCCAGGATTTTCGGAGAAAGTTAAAGGCGGGAACAAAAGAGTAAATCCTTTCTTGGAATATTTCTGGCAAAGCTGATTTACTATATTTTTTGGAAGGTTTATAATAATATTTATGTCAGGTAGTTGCGGTGTCATGCCAGACCTGCTTTTTGAAGCCCAAATCATTTGATTACCTACTTTATTTAAAAAAAGAAGAAGAAGAATTACTCAGGGTAAATTTCTAAAATAATTCGGAATAATACTACGCTAGGCTGAGTCCCAAGAATGGATTTGGAAATAGATAAAAATTAATTTTAAAGGATTTTTCTTTGAATTGTTTTTATAAATAAAAAAGCATTTTTTTCTTTTGGCTTATTTCTCAAAATCGCTGTTTTGAGAATTCTTGAGAAAATCTCCCAAAATCCGGGCTTTTCATCGACTCCACTGAACATCTCATCTCAACAACAATAATAATTACAGGTATTTATTTACCTGCGTTTTTCTAGCTGTTGATGCTGTTGGTGGTATAATGCAAAGTATTAACACTAAATATTATCCATTTATTTTAACCCTTTCCTCAATTCAAAAGCATTTTTTTGTCTGACACCTCATCTTTGTTCCCTTTCTGTTTACATTCAACAAGCAAACACTTGCACACGGCATGACGCAATCATATCACCATGATGACTTTTATTTACACAAAAGAATAAAGCTTTCACGGGTAAAATCCCAATATAATGTACTATCATCATGTTTTGATGATTGCTCCTTCCTTCCCTTCTTTCCCGTTCTTGTTTTGTGTTCCAAGTGTAATAATGACACTAGGAATGAGCCTCGTACACACTCCACACGCGCAGAAAAAAACATAAAAGAGTAATAAAAAATAGAAAAGAAATTACAAATAAAGCGACTTTGCAAACATTCTTTTCAATTTTTTTCTCTCTCTTTTGATTACGCGTTCTTTTGTTAAAAGTTGTGTAAGTATTTCTGGGTGCGTGCATGTCATCATCATCATTCGTCACTTTTCTAAACACAATCGCACAAGTTATTGTCGTCATCGTCTTCACCATTTTCTGTACAAGTTATCATTGTGGAATGCTCACTTTCACACTCGAGTCATCATCCATCCATCCTCTCTCTTCGCCTTTTTTGTTCAATTTCTAGTCAATTTATACAGGAAACTTTTATTGGTACCTAAAACTATGGATACCGTATTTACTGTAAATATAGCCCGGTTCAAATTTTAAAACATAACCATTTTTTCCCATAACCCCCTTCCTTATGCTAATTTTCCCTGTCATACGAATGTTAAAAGGAAACTTTATTTTATCCAGGGAAGCTATAAATAGCGGAAATACGGTATACACCTTTTATTACCATGTTATACGCATGTAGCAAGTGACCTGGTTTATTTTGTGTACCATTTCAATTTTCCATTTCATTTTTTTACGCAAGAAAGCAAAGTCACTTTATCTACTTCCTATTAGACACAGCTTTTTATTCCCATTTCGCATCAGAAAAAAAGTATATCTATAAAATAAAATAGCAAATGACAGGCAACTTGTTGGATGGAAAGTATAACTTTTTCTTCTTTTCATTCTCACTTTCAAGAGAGGAGAATGGGTCATCAACATCAACTTTATTTTTTTCAGTCACTCTTTCTTTCCATAAAAGAATGTGGAAATAGAAACTCATCAAACAAAAAAAACTCCCTCTACTTTCTACTCCCTCGCATCTCTCTCTCTCTGTCCTTGTCTATTCTCGTATACGACACACCACCATACTCTCATTCCCATTTTCTCTAAAAAAAAGAAGTTTAAAAGTTACACGATTTACTTTTACTTCATTTCTTTCTCGTTCAGTGGCATTTTCCTCCAATATTTAATGTATATGGCTACACTATCTATTCATTCTATTCTTCCCACTATTGTTGTTGTAGCAGTAATAGCTCCACAACAATTGTAGTAGTAACAATACAAGTTTGCAAAAATGATGATAGTGTAGTAATAGTGGTGGTGGTAGCATGACACCGACACCTTCAACAACAGAAAAAAGCGAGTTGTATGGAAAAAATGTACCCCTTCTTTTTGTCACTATCACTCTTTTGATTCAACTTTTTTATATAGGTTGAATGCAGATACCGTTTTTTTTGTATTTATAGCCCGTCTTTATTTTGTAGCCCTTCTAAAAATTATTGGAAAAAGTCAATGGTGGGATCAGCGTTAAGATTTTAAGTTCGTGTTTTAAAATTAAAAGGCCCGGTTATAAATACCAGAAATACGGTGAATGTGCACTATACATCTATATATTCTTCTTCTGGAGCTTTTTATTTTCTCCAGTGCTGCCATTTCACCACTTATTACGGAAAAAGTGTGTCCATTTGTCTCCCATTTTCGTAGTCTTAGTGGCACACTTTCACAGATTGCATTGTCTATACATTCACTACGAGATAGAGTATAGCAATGTAACACTCAACCTGATGATGATGATGATGACAATGAAAGACAAAATAGGACTTTTCATTCTTTTATATATTTTTTGCTTTCACTAAACTCTCTCATGGTCATCTTACAAGAAGCACCAACACACGCGTAAACGCAGTACCTACACAAAACTACTTGCTTTCATCACCAAAATATGGTCTTGTAGGTATGGTACTACTACTCATCATGATGATGATGATAATGACTGCGCATTTTAGTCAAGTACTCTTCCTTTTGCTACATCTCCTTTTTTAAGTGATATGACTTGGATGAGTATACTGTGCATTGTATAGACCATGCCAGCATCTTCAACGAAAAAAAAGAAGGAAAGAATGGATAAGAAAGAGAGTGTCTTGGGTAAAAACGGTTACTACACACTATTTGCACCGAAAATGTCTCCATTTTCTGTTTACAATTGATGTCCAAAAGGGATTCCCTTTTTTAAGAAGAGGAAATTAAGAAGAAGAATGAGAGAGCTGGGGAATGCGTGGAGGAGGAGGAGAAAACAGGGAAGCTCTTTTTTGTATAGACACTACTTAACGACATTTTGTGGCTTATTTTTTTGGTGGCTCCCAACTTTTCTCTTTTTTACCCGTTTTCTCCCGCCTTTTTCTTTAGAGCTGTGAGACACTGGAGAGACGCATTTCAAAGAGAAAAGAAAAAGCGTACGACGATTATTGGAGAATGAAGAAAAATGATCTAAATTTTTTTCCAACAGCAAGTCAGTGTCACTGTCTTTGCATTTAAGAAGAAATGAGTCAAAGACAGAAAAAGAAAAAAAAATCAGTTGAAAGGGAAAAGACGGAGGATCATGGATTTAAAAAAATGTACTTTTTATAGAGTAGTTTTTTGGAGCACGTGTACTATACATTCAGAAGATTCTTCAAAAAAAATTGAGAACTGAAAGTCTTTAGAGAATTTGATGTATATTGAGCGTATAGAAAGTAGCGAGGGATAAAAAAGGTGACTTTTTTGAAGAAAATGGTTATTGACCGGTTTAACTTTATCCTCCATTCCTTTTGTCATTTTACTTAGGTAGTCATGTTGACTCTTGTGGGATGATGGACCACAAAGTGAAGAAAGTGGGGGGAAAGTAAAATAAAAATAAAAAAGCGGCTTATCTCTCGTTTCTTTGTTTAAAGATTTTAAAAACCCTTCTTTACAAAATATATATTTTTTGCTTTCCTGGTTTTTGTAAAGTCCAAAAAAAAAATCTTTCCAACAAACAAAAAAGAAGAAGTACCTAAAAAGATATATTGAAGATGAGTAAAGCTAAAATAAGGTAAAACAAAAGAAAAAAATAAAGTGAAAAGAGACATTTTTGTATTCTGCACTCCTTTCTTTTGTGAGGATGTGCATTGTGTGTTACGTGTGTAAATGTATCTTCAAGGCCATTTGTCTATCAAACAAAAGCACACCAATCTGTCTACCAACCTATCTATATTCATGTTCTCTATTTATTATTTATATCATGGTTTTTATAAAAGCTATTTTTGCAACATGTTTATTTTTTGAAAAATCAATGCTGGTATACACGGTCCATATAGAGGATTGTGATCTATTGTGAGTGAGTAGTGGCTTAACTCAAAGACGTTGATTTCTTATTGTTTTCTGTGGAGAAAAACAGGATATACAAGAATAAAACCAGTATATTTTAATTTGACATTATACATAGCTATTGTGCTAATGGGATCTTTACAAAGGGCTTTGTTACTTTTTGTTTGTTACGTTGCTTGCTTGAATGGTTGAGTGGTGGACAATCAAATATGAATTGTTCTTCTTTAGAGATTTCACCTTGAGATCTACCTTCGCAATTTATGTAGCGCTGACAAAGTTATCAAAAAATATAGGTTATATGAATATGTGTGGGGGAAGAAGAGTCTATTTCAGTGTAACGTGGACTACTTAAAAAGTATGTCGTCATAAAAGTTGTAATAAGAAGGCAAGGTACTTTTTTTACTTCAAAGTGTTAAAGTAGTAGTGGTGCAGTAGTGGTCTCTGGTCTGGTGACGTTGGCTCAAAAATGATTGGAGCAAGGAATTAGGGAACTGAGAGTATCCTTCATACTTCAATACAAGGTAATGGTAGTGGAACCGGAACGGATTTATAATATGAGCAGTATCCGCAAGTAAACAATGAAGTAGGATATATTAATAATTTAGAGCTTGGAAATGCATTAATAATTAACAAATAAAGAATGAATTTTCTGATTACAAGGGGATTACAAATTAAACAAGGTCGTGTAACAAAGATTATAAAAAGTAGAAGCGCAAAATAATATTTTTGAAGGAAGATATATTTTCATGGAACGAAATTTGCAAAGAAAAACGCTTTTTTTGTTTGCATGGCTTCGACGTTCTTAAAGTACAATTTATAATCACAAATATTAATTGTAACTTTAGGTGTTTCTGCTCCGCAATTAAATGGGATTTATTTAGTTTCTCGAATATTTTTAAACTCCAAAAATATATTTTTTAAATTAGTATTTTGTCGGACTTGAGGCCATCTAAAAATGTTGATAAATGAATAAAATGAATGCAGATAAAATGAAGAATCATCTACCACTGCCCTCATTTTTTTCTGTCTATTTCTCTCCAACAATCATTCCTATTTATTCTGCTTCACTCATCATTCCTCTTCCTTCTGCTTGGTTACACTTTCTCTGCTTGATGCAGTCAGTCATGCCCTGATTTCTTCCCTCAAACGGCTCATATCATCATCATCATCACTCGATTATTTTTCTATTCACTTCACTACTCATCTTATATTCACTCCTTTCTTCCCTCTATACAAAAATACATACATATTATAATATAGCTTTTAAGTATATCTATATTCCAAAAGGTAAAGAAAAACGAGTATTTTTTTTTTACTTTTTCTGCTGATTCATTCACTCTTCCTCATTTTTATTTTTTGTTCCTTCCACTTTTTCTTTATTTCATGTTATTTGCCTAAATTTGGCGAAAACAAGTCGAGTCCACATATTTTTTTGAGTCGTCATCTGATCCATTTCGCCTTCACTTTTTCTCTGGTTTTTAGCCTAACCAGCCGTGTGGCAAAATTTCTAGTAAATATACCACATATAATCATTTTGTCTCCATGTCATTATCTAGTTGTTGTTGCTCCTGTTTTTGTGGACGGGTTTTTTACATCTCTACAAATTATACGTACGTATTTGTGGGTATCTCTCAATGTCAATATGCGTCGTTAAACGACGGTAGTTTGAATAAAATTCTCTTCCCATCTCATCATTGTCATCCGAGAGCTCATTCATTTGTCAATGGAATGTGGAATATTCGGGCTGATGATAGGCAGATAGACGAATAGACATGCGTATATTGTTTAATCGTGCGTTTTCTTCCCGCAAAAAAAGTAGTAATTCGTCGTAGTGATATAAGCTGTGCAGAAGAATAATCGTTCTATATTTTTTTGTAGAAGCGGAAGGAATTCTCAAGTTGGGAATTTAATTGTAAGACCGCCTATTTTTGTGCGATGAGGGATAAAAAACAAATTTTTGTCGACATCCTCTCATAAGAAAGGATGATGAGGAGTATAAAATGGCATAATGAACCATTAACCATTTTGTTATGGATTATATAATTTATAGTTAATAGGAAATGTATTAAAGCGGGGGACTTTTTTCAGGAATGAGAATAAAGTTGATTGTCGTCTCAAGTGTCTCTTGTGAAGATAATGATGCAGGCAAATGATAGTAGGCTTGGAGAGAGAGAAAAGATTTTTAAAATTGAAGATATTTTAAATAATAGTTAAGCGGACAAAAAAATGGAATGTTTTTTTATAATAATGAACTAGCTATAATTATTTTTTTTGCTTTTAAACAGGTAAAATTGAAAATAATAATAATGATGGATGATTATTGAGGATAAAAGTTTTTTCAAGATGTTAGCAATTCCAATTTTTATTGGAATTGCTAAAGAAATAATCCCAAAAGAAATAATCAGTGAAAAGGATCATTAATTTGTGATATCGGAACAAGTTTGAATCTCTTTTGTGAATGGTACTTAATGGAATGGAATAATTTGGAATCATTTTGACAGAACAATATCAGGTATCATTAGGAAATAATCAGGTAAAAAATTGAAAGAAACTTGAGTTTTTACAGAAAGGAAGGGGAATATATAAAATAGGTATGAGTATATAGGTTAATAGGTAACATTATGCTGATTGCCTTCATTTATTGATAAGAAACCTGATGAAAGTTCATTTATATAATTCCATTCAAACAAATTTTTTGAAGAATTTGTGTGCGGCTCTGAAAACCCTCAAATGTGTTTGCACAGTGGATAGAAAACTTACACAGTTTATTTGGTAGATAGCAGGTCATCTTTCCATATATTTAAAAATCCATTTTCTTTTTGATGCGCAAAAAACTAGTTTTTTTCTTCGAATATCGTCTCCTGTATTACAATAATCGTATTGATTCCTCGCTACACAAACCAAATTGCTCAACAACCCCACAGAAACCAGGTCAGAAAAATGGGCAGATAGACAGACAAGGTGAAATCCATCAAGTCATTTTCTATGCTAAATTTTCATGTCAATCTGTCAGTTATGTTGTCTGCCAACTTGATATGATCCTTCAGACACAAAAAACATTTTATTTACATCTTCATTACATCCACCTTTGCTCGACTGTAATATTAACAATGCGACATTGTTTTCCTAAGGATCAACAGCAAAAAGAAAATGCGCCACCCCCCTCCCCCCACACAAACACGTCAATCTGATTGACTCAATCATGTCAAAAATTGGCTTGAATAAAATCCCTCATTTTTTGCAAATAATGCAAAGGCATACAAAGAATTAAAAGGATGATAAATACTTCAAAATAAATGGTAAAAGAAGATGGGTTAAATAATTCGCATGTAAATTTGCAAAAGCAGAATCTTTTTTAATAAGCGGGAAAATAGGATAAAAATACGTGAGAACTGACAAAGTGGTCTGATTTGATTTGATTATGGAAATAAAAACGAAAACTAGAGCAGTCTAGTTTTTCTTTTGTACAAAGCATGTAGCACCAGTAAATAAAGTATATACATGCAACAGCGGTAGCATGGTCTTTCTCCTTTCAATTTTCATTTATTGCGTCGTATGAAAATTAAAGGGAAATGGAAAACCCCGAAATTTTTTATTTATTGTTGTTCTTGTTGTATTCATGTGCGTCTCTGTAAATTAATAATAAATCATGTTACCGGGAAGTTATTTTATTGAAGTTTGACTTCCGGTTAGTTAGAATCCTATTGATTTCATGCTGTTGTGAACATAATGATCATCATCATCATATGTTATTTGTTCAAGTTTCAATGTTCAAAGCAAAAAAGGATAAAAAAACATACCACCAAGTTTGTGAACAAGTTTGATAAATTGGCATTTTGAGTTTGTTTATTTACGTGACTATCTATATGATAATGATTACTTGATTACCTACCTACATATGTCCTGTTTATAACGAAGGAATTATTCCAAAGAAGGATATTCACAATAAAAATTCCTTTGAATTTATTACATGGCTTTGATTTCAATTACACTCCCCATTTTTTATTTTTTTGTCTCTTCTCCTGAGAAAAAAACAACTAAAAACTTTAATTTTTTTGCATAAAAAAACTTCTCGGGCTGCTATTGAAATTTAGCTATGAAACAAGATCCAGCTGACATAAATATAGTAATTAGATTGGGTAACTTTTCATTTCGCAAAATGTACATTCAAATTGTCATTGGCCAAACAATAACCTGTATTTTACCAAATATTTTACAAGGAAAATGTTGTTGTTGATGTGATGACAGTTGACTTTATTGTAAAGTAACCCATATCCGGTGTACTTGTCAAGAACCAAAATTAAATTAAGTATCTAGTATTTTGGTCATTGTGTCTTTTGTCGACGACACAATTTTATGACATGTGAAAAACCAAATTGTGACATATCCTAACTATCATGTTATTTGGACTTTCTACATGACATTATATTATCTACCTGTTGTCGTATAATTCACAAAATCCTTCTTATTTTTTCTCTCACAACCAATTTTCCTTTGAAATATCCACACAATTTTTTTGCCAGCAAAATTCCAATATCTTCTTAAAAAATTCAACCTGACATTCAATACAAATCACCTCACCAATACAATATAAAATATAGCAATGTAATTGTAATACATTCTACCACTCCATATTATAAAGCTTTTGCTATCATCCTTACAAGGAATCCAAAAGTGTCAGCGTCAAAGAAAGGAAAGAGTATTAATATTAATGCCCATCCGCCACAAAAAAGGCACGAATCCAATTTCAACTGAAAAAAATTGGAAAGTTGAAAAGTTACAAGGGATCCCTAAAAAAGGGAGCAAGGCTACGTGGCTATAAAAATACATCAGGAAAAAAATTGGTACTACAGTTTTTTTCTTTAGATTTTTTTAACGCAAAAAAATCCTGATCCTGGCTTTTAGCTTACCTTATTCATAAGTAGGTTATGTGTATACATACACGATACTCAACAAAATTTAGATAGGTATACCTGTACAAATACTCAGCTTATCTTTTCTTCTTTTTGGTTGCAAAGCAAATTCAAAGTCATCTTTTTGAATGTTCTCAGACATATTGCCCAGTTACATTCCCATGTGTTATGTATGTTGCGCTAATATCAGGAATTTTTGACGGAAATGAAATGAAAAGTGAGTTAAAGTTCAAGTGAACTTGTTTTCTTTATATCATCATGTGACATGTGCTAAAATTTATAATATTTAGGTATGCATCTACATATTTACATTATGTGTGCAATATGTTCTGTCCTGGCCTTCCGCAGTACTCCCACACTCAAGTGAGTACGAATATAACATAATACTACCTCTCCTTGTAAATTGCAAATAACATGCCTGTATTTTCTCACAATCAATTTATTATACCATGTCGGACCCTTTTTTATATGTAGGTATATTCAACAAAGGAGTTTAGCTTATATACCGTATTTTTGCTATTTATAGCCCGCTCCCAAATTTTGAAACCTAGACAATCAATCGATTCAATCATAATTTGCCTCTTTTACTAATGTTGAAGAGATGCTTTAAAAATACAGGTTATAAATATATGATATACGATACGTACATGCATACACACAAAGCAGTATTTTATTTTATGACAAACATGACACGACATACGAGTATTGTTGTCAACATGTCGAATAATATATTTTTGTTCCTTTTCCAATTTTAAACGAGAAAAAAGAGACCCTTTAAAAAAATAAATATTTTTTTAAAGTACGCAAAAAATAGCACTTCCTACTTAGGCATAGGCACATGATTTAAAGAGAGAGAGAGAGAATGTTCGTTTTTTATGTATGGAATTTGTAGTAAAATTAGAAATGGAGTAGTCTCCTGAAAGGAGTGTCACATGAGAATGTGAGTAGCATGGGTACATATTACACAAGCCCTTTGAAGTATTGATAAAGTTGTAAAGGGAATTACGGATGAAAAGGTATTTCCTATTTGGCAGCTGTCCGTATCAATATCAATATGCTTCCTTTTATCAAATCACATCACATTTCAAGTAAACCAGCAATATATATACATATACATAGCTTATATATATATTTTATATTGTGCATGCACAATATCTTTGTAGATTGGGAAATGAAAAATGACAGGGATTTTTTTGCGTAGTCCCTCTTTATCTTTTATACCTTTCCCCTGAATTGATGTAATATTTAATCAGTGAAGCTTACTACCTTCGACAACCGCTGCTCTTTTCCCTAAAAAAATATAATATTCCAATGTAATACAGTTTGACTGACGAGCTATGTAGGTACGTATGCATGCATATAATATATGAACATACATTTATTGCACGTGTGTGCAAATTTTATTAAAAATAGGTATATTCGATTAATTAAGAATATGGAACAAGATGAAGGTGAAAAATATTCCCCCAGATGATATGATGCTCATAATATGCAACACACTTCCTTATTCTCATTTATTTTTATCGTTTGCACTCAAGGACAAAAAAAGCTTCTTCCCAAATCTTCTTGGAAGGCATCCGTGAAAGGAAACACACATTCTCAATGGTAGCTGGTAATGGCATTATACACCAAGTCCTTCAGTTCACAGCGATACCCTTTGGCATACTTACTTTAGGTGCTTGAACATCATATTACTTGCTTGTGTGCCGTATTTCCTCTAATAAAAGCCTGGGTTTTTTGTATTTGCATTTGAAAACACCCGCCTCTCTTGCCACCTAAAATCCTCGGTTCCTATTTAAAGGTCGGGCTATAATTACAGCACATACGGTATATATTATATTGGAGTCTATACAAACAGCATAATAATAAAGATGATGAAGGAACTTCACCATCGCTGCAATGTTATTATTAAGTTGCTTGACTAGAATAAAAGAGGTTTTTCCCAAATCTTTCCAATTCAAATCGTATCACATTTTGCATTTTCTCGGCAAAAAAGGAAGAAAGCGGAAGAGAAGAAAGTGAAGAGTATTTCTCTTTTTAAAAAAAATATTGAAGAAGCAGAGAACGACGATGACGATCAGTGTGCTTTCGCTTTCTCTCTATTTCTCTCTCTTTTTTTGCCCGGTATTTTTATTATTTGACTTGCAATTCCGTATTTCATTTCTCGTCTACAAAAAAACGCTAGTATGCTATGTACACAAATTCTCGCAGATAAAAAAATACATGCGAGCATGAGACATCATACATTACTTTTATATATGCTATCATACAACATGTCCATGTGTCTCCACACTTTTATATGTGTATTCCGTAGAAGCAAGTAGCACACTTTTTTTCCCAGAATAAAAAGCAGTGAAAATGTATCTGTGAATTTTTACTAAAAAAATAGACTCCAGCTGAGTATAAACCTTTGTCGTCGTCGTCGTCATCATGATCGTCATAGCGTCGCACATACTTCAATTCATCCTTCTTCCTATTTTTTTTTTCTCCGGACAAACAGAAAAAGCAGCACAGGAGACATGAATCATCCTTGAAACATTTTTTTGACTGTCTTTCCATCTCTCTTTCTCTCTACTCCTTCCTTCCTTCATGTTTCCGATAATCGAGCTTGTTTCCATTCAACATCATCATCAAAACTCACAGTCTTGTACTTGAACAAAAAAATACAAGATGTTTTCTCCAATAAAAAAATATATCTCTCCCACACTACCAAATGCTTTTCTTTCTCTGAGAATGTCCTTCTGTCCATCTTTCTCTTTAAATAAGTTGCCTTCAGCATGATTGGATGCTTCAAAATAAACGGCCTTATAGCCCAAGTGAGAGAGAGAGAGAGAGAAAGGAAAAGTAACAAATTTATTTTATCCTTTTTTCACTTGTTCAAGTCCTCCAGTTATTTCATTTTATTTCAGACACATTTTTTTTTCTTCTTCAAGTCAAGTGGACTGAAGAATAAAAAAGAGAGAGAAAAAGAAAAAGTTCCAATGTTTGCATTTGAATTGTAATGCAATATACATATTCGCAAAAAAATAGTACATAAAAATTTATGAAGGCTGAGGACAAGACATTCTGTTTGAAAATATATATATTTTTTTAAATAAACAAAGTGTTAAGGCTACAGGCTACTGGACTATATACATTTTTTTAGCCATCTTCAGATCATCTGAGAAAAAACTAGTCATCCACCAACCTCTCCTGCTGATCCTTTTGTAACTCCTCCCACGCAATTCAATCAACCGTCTTGATTTTATATTCAAAGGGTCTTATGTTTTTACTATCTTTAACCCTGGTGCAACCTACCTACCTGTTTGAGTGTATTTATTCAGCAGCACAAAAATCCATAACACAAAACAGGAAAAGAGCAGTAGCAGCAGCGCAGTAGAATGAAAAGCAAAATAATTCATAGAATTTTTTTCTTATTTTTTTTCTGCTCCTCTCAAAATATTTATACATGGCTTACATAATAAAAAAATACTCTACTTCGTGTCCATAAATTTTTCTTGAATTTCCTCTACTCCCCCTTCTCCCCTGCTGTGACATTAGAGACGCTCAAATTCCTTTACCCACACAAACCTACCCACACAAACCTTAAGCATTACAGTGGGTGTTTACAGTGCACATGTCCCTCTCTGTCTACTTGAATGGCATTATCAAAAATGACGTATCCGACTACTACGGACGAGGGAACGATGATTATGATGACAGGGATCATACTCATCATCAATCACTGTCACTTTCTCCTCTTTTTCTTCTTTCTCCTTCGTCGTAAAACGATCAAGAAAATGTTTTCACTTTACCAAAAATGGAATGACAAACACGTAGATCGACGTATATAAAAGGATGGCATATATTTATATTTGATATCCAATTCACTTTATACATTGCTGTTATACAACCACCACCACCATCGTAGTCATTACAAAGCTATTGAGGAATCCAGAGAAGAGGAGCGAGTCCAATAATGAATGAATCAAGAAAAAAGAGTTGCCTTTCTACACAAGCCAGTGAGAGTAGCAGGAGTATTTATAAAGGAAATTGTCTATTCACCTGAGAAACCCATTGGCTTAGAGAGTGAAAAATGTGTATTTTTTACTTCTTGTGTTGTGCTAAAGAGAGCTAGCCCATTTTGTAGTAATTACCACCACCAGAGTACTAGGAAGAAGAGGGAGCAGCAGAGGAATACAAAAGAAAAAAGCGGAACCTTAATCGCCCTTTCCCTCATTCATTGTTATTTTCCTCATGTACACATTTGAGGAGGAGTATTACAAGTAGGGTATAAGTATAATGTACAAAAATACAAAGTATACTTAAGAAAAAATATACAGTTACTAAACTACTTGCTACACAAAAAAACAACTCAAGTCAACAAGAAAATGTTATGAGGGATTGAGAGAGAGAGAGGCTTGTTGAGTTTTGAAGTGGATGAAAGATATATAAAAAATACCGATGGAGCTGTGTAGTGTGGAGAATGTGTGTAGAAAAGTAATAATGTATTTTGTGTGTGTGTATTTTGCATTGTTGCTAATGCCTGGCATGATGTGAGGTGATGTGTTGTAAAAATGAAATCAGAAAGAGGGACTTTCTCCCTCTCAAGCTTCATGTTGAACAGGAAGGATAACAAAAAGAAAATAATAAAAATCTGCTCATCATCGGTATAAAAGGCTCACTTATAAAAAACCTATTCCTTTACCATATACCTTATTTACTTAAAATATGGCCCATACCTTAATTAGTGTAGTCTTCATTATTTGCAGTTTCACCATTACACACGGGGGTATACAAAGTAGAATTTTATACTTCACAAATAAAAACCGGGAAAATGCTATAAAGTATACGGCAATATTTTTTTTGTATTGTATCTATTTTCTTTATTGCTCTTCTTCACTTGAGATTTGAGATATATATATTTTTCCTTCGTCTGTTGGGACAAAATGAAATAAAACGCTAAACGAGCTCTCTTCCTGTCTGTTGTATTTCCTTTTTCTTGAGAAAGGGATCCTCAAGAAAAAGAAGAGTAGAGAGTAGAGTTTGTGTACTAAAGTAATTCTAGATAGATTATCATTATCATCATCAACAACATCATCCTGATACAAGTCGGTTGGTTAGTTTACTTTCCTACGCACCAGCTCAAGTGCAATACTGTATCCCTATCCACTTGACTCTATCCATCTGGCTTTGTATCCTCTGCATTTTTATTCCCTTTTAAACAGACTCAACTTTCACTACCACAACAACAGCTATACATCATGCATCTAGTACTGCTGCCGCACAAAAGAAACATCATCATCATCAAACAGACATATAGATAGACAGATAGACAGACAACATGAAACGTTAGGAAAAATTTTTTAGATGAAAGCAAAGCTCTTTTTAAAAAAAAAAAATTCAAATCAAACCAAAAGGAAGAAAGCAAAGTGTATATTGCGTTGTTATTTTGAGTGTGTGAAGGGTACACGGTACTTCAGCACAAGGAAGTGTACAAATAATAATGAAAAAAGGCTCCTTTGAGCTCCAACAGCTTTTTACGTACAAGCGTATCATCTTTGCTTTCTTTCTTCACACAAGGGAGAAAAAAAAGAGAATACCAGATAGAAATACAAACAAATTTTCTTTCTCTGAATTTACTCTTCTTTTTTCTCTTTAGAGAGTTTATATGGAAATCTTTCTGGTTATTTGGGATGTATTTTAAGCAAGTATTTTATTATCATCACCACTGCACCATCACCACCAAAACCTTAGTTTTTATTCAAGTGCCGTATAACCTCTATTATAAGCACGGGCATTAATTTGAGAACTAATGATATCAATTTTGTGCATATCTATCTAACATGGTATAATTTGTAAACTTGTAATTTTAATCCACCAAGGTTACTAATAAAAACCCAACTTTTATTTGAAAGAAATACGGTATATATTTCTTTTGTATTCAGTATCACTCTCATTTAGCCAGGATATCATACTGTACTCGTTATCTTAAGAAAAAAAAATATTTTTTGT
Source organism: Paronellides praefectus (assembly GCA_027744595.1). Lineage (NCBI taxonomy): Eukaryota > Metazoa > Arthropoda > Collembola > Entomobryomorpha > Paronellidae > Paronellides > Paronellides praefectus. Next base: position 14,985 of record JAITYZ010002782.1, read on the forward strand.
GTACTCCACTCACTTTACTTTTTTTATTTCAAAGAGAAATGTGTACTTAACAAAATCAAGTTAGTTATTCTTCTTTTTCTTTTTTTAAAAAGAGGTTACCGACCTTTTTTCTAAAGAAAGAAGAAAACAAAATGAAGAAAAGAGCAAAAATGGAAAGATTTCTACTTGCTTTTTTTACTGATGATGAGGATCAAGATGATAAGGAAAAGGAATACCGACGACGCTAAGTTGCGCTGGTGCTGGTATCATCATCATCTCATCAACTGCAATTTTTACCCTTTTTTCGGCTGCCACTTTCAATTTTACGCATTCAAAATGGAAAAAATGTAGTAGTTTTTTCTCTTTTTTTGGTAGTTAGGAATAAATAAAAGTTGTGTTTGAATGAAAATGGTAAAAAGAGCACTTCATTTCGGAGTAGTATTGATTTCTTTTGACGGCGATGATCATCATCTCTTGTTGGTCGTTAAAAAAGAATCCGTGGTGGTGTTAGTTTATGCGGATTTTTTTTTGCAAATTACAATTGCGATAGCGACTGTGTAAAATGGGGAAAAAATGTGTGGGAGTATTTTTTTTAATGCTTTCAGGCGAATGTACTTGTAATGAGGATAGAATTGCATGAGATTTTTTTTACCAGAATTCCGCAAAAAATGTGATTCTTTTAACTTTGAAGAAAAAAGTCAAAGTCAAAATTCGCATGTATGTGGTTATTTTTTTTGAAAGGATGCTGATTGAGTTGGAAAAATGTTCAACTTCCGGAAAAATCCCCCAAGTAAAATGTTATTTTTAAATGTAGCTCATTTGAAATTCGATATTAATGTGTATTTAGGTGATCTTTAATGGTAATATAATATATTAGGTATGTTGACTACTACTAAAAAACCATAGTAATTCGAGATTTTTTTGATTTAATAATCAAAACGAATTTACTTGCTCATTTCTTATTTACCAATGCACTTAAAGAAGGTAGGTTACTGTTTCTACAAATTTTGTACTTTGTACATTACCAAGCTATGCATTATAAATGAAAAAAGTAAAAAGAGAAAAAAACACGAAATAAAAATCGGTGCAAAAATTGTAAAAAATAAATACAATATTTTTCTTCTTCTTATTTTCTCATTTCGCCTAAATTCCTTTTTTCCTAGTTTTCCACCGCTTTTCTGCTCTTCTTCTTGAGTGTTTCTTTCAAGAAGTTGCCGAGACTCAAGAAGACTCAAGTGGGAAATGATTATGGAAAAGGAGTGAGTTGGAGAGCTATTTTATTTATTTACATTTACTATATATTTTTTTTGCAAGTAAACTTGAGATACCTATATAATAAGAATCTTGCAAAAATTGAACTGTAAATTTTTTCTGAAGAAAACTTGTTTTTCACCGTTTAATTTTTTGTTGATGGTAAGCAAAAGGATGGCTGGTGTTGGATGCACCACACCACCACCCACCATCATCATCACAAAAATTCATGGGATATTTTCAAGGCAAAAATGATGGATGAATGTGTAGTGCGAGGAGGAGCACACATTGTTATTATTACCGTCATTATGAGAAGAAAAAAACAACAACTTTTACTTCAACTATTTGTTTTTGCAGTAAAATAATAATAGCATCTTGCCTTTTGATGATGATGATGATGATGAAGACGATACGCCGGTTGAGTCAAGAGTAGAAAAGTAACTGGATTTTCGGGGAGAAAAGAGAGAGTGGCCATTAGTTCATGTTTATGCTTGACAATAAAACATTTATTTGGTTTGGGATTTTTGGAAATAACAAATATATTCGGCTGTAGTACCAAAATATGTATACACACAGATTACTGTTCTCACATCTTCCATTTTTTTGTGCAAAAATAAAACAAAAACATGGAGAGAGATAGAAAGTGAGAGTCGGAGTAAAGGCAGCAGATGAAAAGCTAAAAAACGAAATGTTTAGGTGTAGTAAAAAGAAAAAAAGAAGCAATAAAACGGTTTTGTTTGGAAAAAGGGAATAAAATGTGAACATAAATATTCAGCCTCGCATGAATGAATTAAGATTGATACTCATGGGGACTAATACATATATTTATTTAATATGTGCCCGTATTTCCGCTATTTATAGCCCGGATTTATTTACTACCGTCGTCGTATAAGGAAACGCATAGCCTCCTTTTACACTAGAACATTATGAGAATTTGCGATAAAGTGTCATTTTCAAAATTCTCAAAATTCTTGGCCCATAAATACAGTATATACGTGTTGATTACGATCTATTGATGAAATAAACTCGGAACTAAGGACCGTGTAATTACTATAAGATTTTTTGAATTTTGAACGTATTTTATATTTGATTTTTTGAAATTATTTACTTTTTTAAGATTTGATTTTTTTAAATTTGTAATTAAAATAAATCGTGAAATTTCAAAATAAAATATTTAAGTTGCATACACTCGACTTACAAATTAGATGAGAATTATGACCACCAAGCAAACAACGTGAAATCTATATCATTACAGAAATAAATTATTTTGTGTAAAGTTATCAATCGGAATCAAAAGGAAGCATATTAAAAACAAAATACAAAGTTTGTTTCTTTTGTACAAAACGTGGTGTTATAAAGTGTTATTATGGATTATTGTATGAAATAATAATGATTCCAATAATATCAGATTACATTGAATGGGAAAAGGAAGAATACATAACATTTTTGTATATTATCCAAAAGAAAGAAAATAAGGATGATGTTGGGGGAGAGATGGGGGAGGACTTATTTCGCTCCATTAAACACAAGTCCAACAACTGTAATAATGAAGTGAGTGTCTGTAATAACTTTGGTTGAACAAGATACGTGGTGCACAAAGAAACACAGCAAAATACAAACAAAGTTGTAGTAAAATAGTTGTCGGGATTTTTTGGACAAAATGTCCAGTGTACCGGATTATCATTACAAGCTGTGTTCTACCATAACTTTGTACATTAATAGCTGCCTTGATCTCCAACAGTATTATTATTATTATTGCTATAAAGAAAATATATATGTTTTGTACAAGTTTGTAAGTAAAGAGTAGCCTCGACTTTGATCATAATTGTGATCATGATCGTGAACATGATCATCCTTATATATTTTTTTTGCTATTTGCCACCGGCTAGACACTGGAATAAAATAAGTGGTGGTAGTAGTAGCGGTGGTGTGGTGTGGTCCTCCTGCAATTAATTGCAGAGCTTCCAGCAGAATGGATAGTAGCAGGAGTGTATATAGGATTTCATGGAATTCCGCATCGCTTCATTTTCCTATCCAGTCATAAAGACAATTTGTGTTTGTTTGTGTGTGGTTGGTTGGTAGATGGAGAGTACCCGCGCACACCCGTCACAATCACTACTTTTCCCATAAATTTTGACACACAACTGCAAGTCCTGTAAGCAGCCAAAAATTAAAGGGAAAATGATAACCATCTTTCCTTATCATTAATTCAAACTAGAGCCGCAGAGCGGTGAGTGTAAACACTCCCATCACGCACACAATCAAAGTTACAAACAAAATGTACTAGTCTT
>JAITYZ010002783.1:0-16158 GCA_027744595.1 Paronellides praefectus
TTTCAATTAATAAAAATTGAGGTCAAACCCTAACGCCACATCGAGTGGCGTTAGGGTTTGACCTTATACTCATCACATTGCCACCGCAATATTATTTTATATTGCACATTACATTATTTAAAATGATGGGTTGTTAACAACTTGCGAAAATGAACATTACTACCTGGTAATACAGACGGCAGTAGTGTTAATGATTAGGACCAAATAAAATACCTATCTTTTCAATAATGCTATGAACGTGAAACAACCTTGATTAGAAATCACCCGAAGCTGTTCACCCTTTCCATTCCCCGTCATGACGCGTCATCAGAGTAAGAAACGTTTTGCAATTTGTCGAAAACGAAAATGCCAGAAATTAGACAGCCTATGTAACATGGGTTTTTATAACAAGGTGATAGTACTCACTACTCACTCAGTGAATACATTGCAGGTGCTCTTATCACTCACTCAATAGCTGCAGCAGCCTCTACGTCTGTCTGGTTAGGTTATCGACATCGACATTGTGTGTGCAGTGTAGTGTATATACTGTGAGTGAGATTTGCTTAGCTGATTTTTTGCACGTACACAGATTACGATTTTGTCACAAGTTGTTGATCATTTTGCCGTGTGTATAAAATTACCACTAACATACATATACTATATACTCTTCCGTTCCGTCCGAGTGCCTGTTTATCTTCTTGTTGACTCTTCATTTCACAAATGTGTTCATTCATAAATTGGTGTATCAAAGATAACTTTCATCTTTCATTTTTGAAAAAAAACACTTTAATTAATAAACATATCAAAATTATTGATCATTCTTTGAAGGAATATTGATTGTGGAAAGAAAAACAAAAAGATCTACTATGGCAGGGAATTGGAGAAGAGACGAAGAAGAAGAAGAAGAAAGGATGCGACGAAGGGGTAGGGGTAAGTAAATNGGAATTGGAGAAGAGACGAAGAAGAAGAAGAAGAAAGGATGCGACGAAGGGGTAGGGGTAAGTAAATACTTACGCATAATTATCCTTTTCCCAAAGATAATTATTATTAATGATAAATATAATTTCCAATTGGCAATTGATAGTGTTTCAGTAAACCTCAATACTCTTACATCGCTTTTTTAAACAATAAAATTTAAATTTCTCTGTCGCAAAGCCAGTCTAATGAAACTTTCGAGACCACGTATGGGGTTGCACGATTCCACATTCCACATCAATTTTGCTAAATAAAAGTAAAATAAGATTTGCACTTAAAATTGTTGACCTTTGCCGGGGGCAGGGTTTTGCGTGGCATGACTAATTTGGCTCAAATTACATGACTCGATAATAATTCTTGTTGGATGATTAAATGGTTGTGGAGCTAATTTTTATTTTTTTAAATTAATGTTCGTATACAATTTCGATAAAAACTTTAAACGTTTTCTCCTAGTGACCACCTTGACGAATGCACTTTTTTTCAAAATCAACTCATGTGTTTCCCGTCTGGATAGACAGAGGGTTATCCCTAACTCCACATTATAGTTTTAATGACCGCGTGTTAAAATTGGTCGTAATAAAATGAATCTTTTAAAATTAAGATGACAAGACTGGAGAAGGCGTTGCGGCAGCATTGGTAGGTGGTGCGATGCTTGCAGGCGGCGCTTATGCGCTTTACAAAGGGTTTGAATGGCTGACTTCATCTGACGCCAAAAAACAACCAGAACAGCAGCAACAGCAACAACGTCAACCACCCTCGTTTCTTGAGAGCGTATTGGCATTGAAAACATCTTTCGATTGTTTGGATATGGCGACCCAAAATGCTGCTGATCTATCTGATGGAGATGACAACGAAGAAGATTTGTCAATTGCGGTGGATGCTACAAAAGACCGAGCCGGAGGTTTCCTACTTCTTCCAAGATCAAAGGAAATTTACTTTTATTCCATTGACTGGTCAGACATATTTTCCTTTCCGGATGAACCCGACAAGTTTGAAATGGTAAATGCATTTCTAGCATTGGAAATTTTTGATGAATACGTGAGTGCGTATCGAAAGCGGTATCCAGGTGAAGGGACTCTTTTTCTAAAGACCGACAACACATTTTGCACAAATCTCAATCCTGCACGAACCTACCCGGGAGAAAGAAATGCGGATTATAGGGATTTGTTTATGCGGATTGATACCCAGTTGAAATCAGCACCGTTTAAGGGAAAATGGCGGTATGTTTGGGATGTTCGATCGGATATTCATCTTACACTTGCTGATAGGCTTTCGAAATCGAATTGTACGGAAAGTCGTTCCATTCCACATCCAGCAAATAAACCAGACCCTTACCCAGACTACACTGAAGTAAATTTATCAGAAAGTGACTATGCAGTGGTGCATACTGTGGCACGTGTAGTCCCATCCATTTTGAAACGATGAATTACATACATGTTTGTATTTTTGAAAAAAATATATTTGGATCAAAATAAAATTGAACGGAAATGATAATACTGTAATGATTTTGCTGCAAGTTATTAGTTATTGTGCGATCAATGCAAACTTTTTTTAAAGTAGCTTACTTGGATACTTGTAAGTTAATGTTAGGTCGCATCATTCTTCATGTAAAACAAGTGGTTATGTAAAAAATATCAAGTTTCAAATTTTAAAGAGACTTTGAATGAAATTATTTTGAACATTAAAAGTATTCATAGACTATAATAAGTGAACAAAGTCGCGTTTTTATTTTTATTACAGAAGTTAAAAAAAAGTAGTGATAATAGGTAATACACAATGACATAAAGCATACAGCATACCACCAACTAGCAATGCTATATTTTTACATAAATAAACAAGATCATTTGAAAGCTGTGATGAAAATCATTATGGATTTGACAATGTTTGTTTTTTTGTATTCGTTAAACCATAATAATCAATAATAATTTTAGTAATAATAAAATATTTACATGCAATAAATAAATATACATACCTACCTATATTTATTTGTTTAAGTTAAATAAACTACCTATTTAAGTTGTACCTAGATAAATATCAAAATATCAATACATTCATAATACAAATCACAATGTAGCTCATGCTATTTTGTACCTAAATAGAATATTATGTGTTATGTAATTAATGTAAAATTAGCTCAGTATAAAATGGAGAAAGACAACAAAATTAATAAATATTTTATCGACAACGACATCACAAACTCATTGACATGCTACATAAATGTAGGTACCTATTATAACATGTATTTATGATCCCTTTTGACTTTATATAAATAAATATTTTGTAAATTATCATAAATAACTACCTATTTGAAGTAGATAATCCATACCACAATTTATAACCAATACATTTTCAACATAATTGTCTATTATGCTAGCAAGTGTATATTATGTACAAATGTAATGATTAGGTTCTCACTTTTTGGTCTTTGCTGTCTTGTTTTTCGCACATTGAAAGTGCGAGGAAAATATACAAAAGTAAAAGTTACACAAATCACGCATTTATCGGAATAAATATTTTTGCATGAATCATTATTATGATGATACTGAAAGCACGATCGGGCAAAATAATAATTTGTATAACAAGCACTCATTTAAAATGCTTATACCAAATATTATATTAAAATATCTGTGTCTACAACTACACATTTACTTGTTTTCTATCTGTACAACTTATTTACTTGATTAGTTTTTAAAATAAATAGTCAATATCAAAATTGTCATAAAAGTTTACACCTGAGATCCAATCCAATTCGCCAAGTGAAATACCATCCAAATCGGATGAAGATGATGATCCTTCCCCTGGGGAATGGATACCACAGCAATCTTCATCCTCAATTTTCAGATCATTTTGCATTAAAAGTCCGGCAGAAGTAGATGAAGTTGAAGTCAAGCAAAGCGCTTCCTCTGCTAATGATGGTGACAGCAAAGATTGTGTGGACGAAACCAAGCCGCTTATCTGAGGATCCAAATTACCAATTAAACAGGGCTGGGCCTCATTTTTCACTTGAACGGCAGGCTGTGTGGGCTGCAAAGGTGGAGTGGGTAGGGCTGATACCTTTCCCTCCCCCAAACTTCCAAGACATTTTCGCCGGTTCCGTTTCCCTTGTTGCTGACTTGATTCCTTTTTGAGCCCACTACCACCCCTCAACTCCTTCATTACCCCCTTCCCTCCTGTCACAACTTGAAAGAAGAATAAATTAAAATGATAAGATTTTATTGTAAATTGCTTCATAATTTAATTTAAGTCATCATCAAGTTTTATACGAAAAAGGCTCGTGTAAAATACTTACAGTGCATTTGTTTGGCTTGTGTCCGGTGTGCACACGCATGTGAATGAGTAGCTTGTACCGAGCGTTGAAGGGTCGGTTGCGGCGGATACAGCCATGCCAGAAGCAACTAAAGTCTTCTTTGCGAACTTGGATATGGGAACGGTCAATGTGGCTGATGAGTGCGTCTTTCTGCAAAAATGATGCTCTGCAATCAATCCACATGCAGTCAAATGGTTTGCCCACTTCCACCAAACAGGTTGAGGAGATCAATGAGGTGCTATGATTCTTTCCAGTCGATTGTTTAACAGAACCACATGACGAAGAAGAGGAGGATGTTTGCTGAAAGCTCTTCATAAATCGCTCCGCCCGTTGTCCAATAATTCTTGGAGGTAGCAGTTTAGTGGATGAAAATCTCCGTGGTGAAGTGGAAGAAGTGACAACAGTGTCGGCACGGGTGCTTGCTAATGCCACATCATCAGTCCCTCCCCCAATCTTTGGAGCGACCTCGGGAAAAACAAACTTTAAAGCGTGTGGGTGGGATTGCTGTTGCTGCTCAAAGTATTTCCACTGAAGATCCAATTTTCTCCATTCATGCAAAGAAGGCAGTAATGTTCTACCTCCCTCAGTGGGGGTTGAGGGTGAGGTTGACCATCCTCCTCCAAAAATGATCCCTTTTGGAGTAAATAAATCGGGGCTAAAGCAATCCCCATCTTCACTTCCACTTGTCCAAGTACTGGTTCCAAGCGGCGTAGTTGCTGTTGGGGATGTGGTGTCAGGGGACATGGATCCCCCAGAGTAAGGAGACCCGTTTCCAGTGGAAGAAAATGGACTTGTTGGATCACTTTCAGTGTTTTTATTGCTATCCTCTCTGTCCAAAAGGATGGCATTCTTATTCCAACAAATGTCGTCGTCCCACATTTTGGAAAATGTGAGCATTTAACCAAAAAAAATATATTTCAAAAACTAAAGTCAAATCTCAAGAAAGTCTTGAAGTTAAGTTGTACAAAAAAGATTTCCGAGCTTTTTCTCTCGGAGATGTGAAGCAAGCTAAAGTCGGATCGTAAATGAAAACTCGGATCTCGGTGCAACTTGATTTGACTAATTATAGCTCCAGCAGCGACATCCAAATCCATACGAGTGGATGAATGTACAATTTATGTATTTTATTTTTTTTGTCAAACCTCAAAACGTCGTCTCTCATAATTTTGTATAATAAAAAATTAAAATTTATGCCAAACACTTGTAACCATACTTTTACATCTCTCTACACATCTTTCATTTTCCGAACATGTGTTCCAACATTCATCCAACCAACATGATCATCATTTTCATTTCTACTACTACTCCTCCACTGCACCACCACCACCATCGCAGCACCGATTTTTTAATATTCGTTCAAGTATACAGCATAAAAAATATCCAAGAGAAGCACACAAAAAAATGATGATTATGATATATTGCACCGGTTAACCCATCCTTGTCGTCGTTGTGGCTGCTGTTTTGTTTAGAAAATACAAAGCAAAGCAAAAACTGTTGACTTGTCAAAAGTCAAACAAAAGTTGAGTAAAGATGCAAACACTGTATTTTTTTCATTATATTTCTTCTTTTGTATCATTCCTTCTTAAAAGAGACGTGATATGATATTATGAGATGCGTACAAGTGTAAAGGAACTTAACACTCAAAATCAATTTTTTTGTGATCTTACAAGATGTTGTTGATGATGATGATAATGATACTAGGATGATACACGGCGTAACAAGATGTTGATGATATGCATGGAAAAATAGAGCAAGTCACTTGACACATGTGCAGTGCTGAAACTGAATACATATTACACTACAAGCTTGTGGAGAAGATGAAGAAAAAAGAAGGGATAAAAAGCAAGTGCAGCAGAAAAAGGGAAGCACCGGAGAAGGAACAACGGAGCAAAATGTAAAATGTAATTGGATCTGCTCTGACCCGAGTAATTACCCGTGTAGTCTAAGTCTATTACAACCGCGCTCCATAACACAAGAAGCAAGAGAAACAAGCTTGAAAAAATAAATGAGTCGTTCGTTGACATTTTTAAGTTGTTGTAGTTGCGTATTTACTTTCTATGTTGTATGCATCTTGTATATTTTTTATGAAGTGGATAGTGGAAAGAATTAAAATGAGATGAGTAGCTGAGAAATGTAACAGTTTTGGTTGTCAGCTCTTGTTCACTTGACAGTACTTAGCGGGTTGGTTCGTTCGTTCATCATGTCAAGTTGAATTCGGAAAGAAATCTATAATTACATATTTATTTGTGGTGAGGGGGAGAAATGCACCAGAATGGAAAAAAATATATATTCCGCTTTTTTGTTGTGACTTGTGTGGATGACCTTTTCTGATCTCAGATTCATTTCACTTGACTTCCAATTAAGAATGTTTTACTTTTTTATTTTCAGAGTCTCATTTCGCCCTTTAAACTACACTCAATACACTTGTAAATCTGTTTTACAATTTACAATGCAAAAGGGAAGCTTCTGTTTCTACTGCTGCACCGCATTTACAAAATCTCTTTTTCTTCCCAATCTGCAATAAAAAAATTGTATTCTTTTTTTGTGAATTGTTTCAAGTGGATTTGTGGATCTTTATATAATTTTTTTGTCAACATTTGAAGCTGAAATTAGATATCAAACGAAAGACTCGGCAACGGATCATTTCTCTGGCAAGCCTCGCTCAAGCATCAGTTCATGCAAAGTGTAATGTTACATATAAAATGTTATGTACGTACATACATTCAACATTGTGGATGTAAACATGCGTATAAAAATGATGAGTATAGATCCAAATTCTGAAAATTCAAAATTATATTTAAAACACGGAATCACAATGCACAAAGTTTATATAAAAGGTGTGTTATGTTATGTATGTATTCATGTAGCAAGTGCAAGTGTCATGATGACTATGATGAGTGATAAACTCAACAGTAGAATCATTTTCTTCTTCTTTTTCATACCATCTGCTTGAAAGATGACAAAAGATGTGTCGGTTGTGATGCGACCCCGATCATCATCACTTTGCATAGAAAAGCATAATAGTTATTTTTATGAATTCGTTAAAAAAAAGTTCATCTTATTTTCAGTTGATAATAATCAGAACAAGCTTGAGTTATAAAAAACCTATAGTTTCTTTGTTTCTTGCAGGGATATATGCGTTTTTGGAATGACATACGTTTGATTTACCAAAAAACAAACAAAAAACATGTATTTGTCTTGATGACTGGTGTGATGCTACAATAATAATGATTTTAAAGTGATATGATGTGTTTAATAATGTAATATGCCACGTTTTTGTCGTAAGTTCATCTGATGAATTCATCCCTCCTACAGAGTCATGCCATCGCACAAGTTATAAATATCATCTTCATCGCATTTTCTTATTCCACAACATATTTTTTCAGGAATTAAAATCTTGTCAACATGCGGTGATAGCATGAATGAAGGGTTCAAAATCAATTATTCATAAAAAGAAAAGATTCGAGTACAAAAAAATAATTGTGCAAAAGCCAAAAGATTTTTCTGTTGTGTCAAAAAATATTCCTAAATATATGAGTTATAAAAGCATCTGCAGTACATTTAAATTGCAATGCAAGCAACAGGCTTTGTATCTGTGAGTTGAGCACAATAGCCCCATTCTGCCGATTAAATTGCCAGCAAAAAATCCTTACTTAAGATTTAAAGGTAAAGAAGTTGCAATGCAATAGCAGCAAGAACAAAAATACATGAAGCACACTTTTAGACTTGTTGGCAAAAAAAAGTGATTTTAACAAGAGTGTGTGTTGTGTGCGTGTGAGTCTTGAAAATTGATACGCCCTTCTATTTTTCGCTGTCCGTGCAAAAAATCGCCTCCACTTCATGTACAACTATGAATTGACGAACCAGCAAAGATTCCTTATAAAACAGTTCCACTAAATTTCGGAAGGAAACTAAGGTGACCTACAAGTGCTGTACAATTTGAGTATGTTTCTGTGCTTTCAGGTTACATTAGAAATACTTAAAATATGATGGCTGTTTTATGAACTTATGTAAAGCGGAAATAATTAAATAAATTTTCTTGCTAAGCATATTTTGTATTACAACAGAATACGGAGGAATAAATGGATAATGTAGTTTTATAATTTATTTTTCAACAGAAATTTTGATAGAGTAAACATGGCAGAAAACAGAGACGTAAGTACATCATTATAATTGTTTATTTAATGAAATAATTGCGAATATTTCGGTGAAATCCAATACCAATTACCTGCTATGCTAAGCTTAATACACCCTGATTTTAGGTTTAAGGTAAGTTGTAATTATGTTGTTCGAGTAATATAAACAAGGAACAATGTATTTAATCAGCAAAACGGCTACCAGGACCCTATCCCCTATGTTAATGTGGAAATCCCTAAAGTATAGTGTCGCTTTCCATAAAGCTTCACCGTTTTGTCCCAGGTTTCTACTTTGGAATCTCTTTTGCCTCAAATATTTAAAAAACGGCTACCAGGAACCTATCCCCTATGTTAATGTGGAAATCCCTAAAGTATAGTGTCGCTTTCCATAAAGCTTCACCGTTTTGTCCCAGGTTTCTACTTTGGAATCTCTTTTGCCTCAAATATTTAAACATTTTCATTCTTTCCTGGATACCTTTAAAATTAACATCCTGTCAGGCTACACGTTTGTGTTCAAAATCCTAACCAACTCAATAGCCACGCCTTATAATTATTAACTCAATACAAAATACCATCAGCGATAACATCGACCCTACCACCACAACTAAAAACACAACCGTCAAGTTGCTCAATTTTGCCACATCATCCCTTTCAGCCTCTCCCTCGCCATTCCTTCTTTTCTTCCTAGCTTCTTGTAACCCTTTAAATTTGTACCACATTCCGATATCCTCCTTCCATTTGGAGTGTAGCCCAAAATCCAACAATGCCCCAATTATCGGCTCAAAAGAATCTAGAAAAATGGAATGCTTGGCAAAGGGCACCGTCATTGACAGAAAGATAACCGGGTCCTGGCTTACCTGAAACGGTTCCTCTGCCAAGTTTTTCTCATTAACCACGCCCCTTTCCGCCATTAAATGATCCGATACTGGAAACCAAGTGACACAAGCGGTTTTTTCCTTGTAAGCAGCTCCAAAAAAGCACTTGTCGCTGTGCTCATTTGTGATAAAGTTAAATCTGGAATTGATAGTTTGTAGCACTGGGTTTGTGCTGTGTTGAAAAAATTGTGTTTCCACTGAGCCCATTACGTGAAGCATAACAGTGTAGTCCAATCTCGTGGCTAACTCTGCAAATGTCTTAGGCACAACCGGAAACGAGGGAAATGTGAGAAATGAAATCATCACGGTGCGATAAGCATTTCCAGTGAGGAATGTCAATAAAATCCAGGGCAGTGCGATTCTCCGAATAGTATTTGATGAGCTCTCAAATGGCTGCTCCATTGAAATGATGAAAGGTATAAAAAAGGATTGGAGTATAGTACGCCATTTCCTTTGAGACTCGTAAGCCGTCTTAATTACGAAAATGATTAAGCAAACCACTAAATACATTAGTATGGTTAGCATCCAAACAAGGGGTGTGAAGGGTGTGATAATTGAGTCCCATGCTACCGCTACCACTTGCTTGTTTGTCGCACCTTGAAAAAAAGTGAGCCGGAGAAAGTCGATGGCCAATGGGGAGTAGTCAAATACTTCATAAAAGTCGACGAGATGGGCGAGTTGGACAGTAAAGTCAAAGTTGCGGTCTGTATAAATTAAATTGGAGAGCATACCTATCCAGGTGCCGTTTTCCAAGAGGGTGCCATAACCCTCGCCTTCTTTGTAATGTGTTTCGAATGTAAAGTTGAAGACTTGCGAGGATGTCACAAAGATGTTGTAGTGAGTACCATCCTGGATCAGCGGAGAACGGTTACGGATGATGTGGTACGGTGGTGCGTCAACACATCCTGCCATTTTGAAGTGACGACCCCGAAGATTGAAGGCCATTGGGGACGGGTTACTCAATGCTTTGAGTAGATCAAGTTGAGAGGATGGGATGGATGTGGGTAGACCTTGAGAGTGCGTGGGTGGATCAAAATAGATTGTGTTTGTGTCCAGCGCATAGCTCATCTTGTTACGAAGCCCAGTAATCTCTTTGCTTGAGTAAAAGTTTTTCGCCAAAATGGAAGCAGTAGCGGAAATGAAAAGAAATAAATCTCGTCTTCTGCACGTGAACTCTGAAACCTTTTTAATGAGCTCATCAGCAAGATTTGTAGATTGGATGAAAGTGATAACAGTTAAAGATGGGATAAAATATGGTTTCTTTTGAAGCAGATCTCTTGCAATTAGCCCTGTGATGACTGGATTCACCCCCTCCTTGTGCACAAGATGGAGCAAAAATTGATCTTCGTCTCCAACAAAGTTTTTGGCCGATTTATTTTTTGATAGTACTAAATACGTTGGGGGTGATATGGTTAAGGATGGCCAAGGGAAAACTTGTTGGATTGTCCACAGATGAAAAAAATGTGAAAATTCCTTATGTGTCTGCAGGGTTGACAAAGGGTTAGCAGGTAGGCCCATTATTTGTGTTTTGGAGATTGGGAAAATGAAAACAAGTGCGAAATGTACAAGTTTAATAATATTCATTTCCTTTTTATTTGTAGACATGTTTCAGCGACTATTACAGCACAGCTCCTCCGTCTCATATGTATTTGAGACAACTTTCACTTTTCTTTCATAACGGCAGGGCTTGATTACAGTTTACAGTGCATTTAAACAACGCACTTATTTTCCAACTCCTCATGTTTGTGTCCACTTGTTCTAATTTTATAAAGTCCACAATATCATTTTGCTATAAAAGAATGTTGGAAATTTTTATGATGATAAATCTTAATGAGTCGTACATCCCATAATTTTTTTACGAATCCCGAGACATATTCTGAAAGCTCATTTACAAATTTTGACTGAAGAGTAATATAGGTACTCTAATATTTACATGGTATAAATGACTTTTTTAATGATTACGAACTCAGAGCATGGTCATATAATAGGGATTTAAACGGGATGGTAGTACCAACGAAGAAATAATTGAGGAACGCTCATCATCATCGATCAATTCATATTTGGCATGTAACATACCTAACCTCATAACTTTTAACAGCCAATACACAAGCATTTGATACAATCTGTCTAGAAATAATGAAATATCCATAGCTTGGCCCATTTTCTTCTCGCTTATGCGTGTGTATCTTTTGGCTGTAATATGCTCTACGGTAGAGCCTCTACCCTGCCCAAAATGAGCTTCTTCCAGTTCTCCCATAAAATGAAACAAATCTTATCTCTTCAATTTCATTACACTTAAATAATTGGAGTGAAATATACTTTCATACAATCATATTACGTTTTTTATGTACCTAGAAAACCATTTAAAAAATAAAATAATATATTCTCCATAACTCAGGCTTTAGCAAACCCGCCGTCGTTCTCATAATGAAGTGTGTTCGAAAAATGTTTAAATTATGGAATCACGCGGTCACGATAGCGTTCACCAGTTTTACGCTAAAAGGGGAAGGGAAGGTTAGCATAGTTACTTAAAAAATTGTTTCCTGTGAGAATATACTTTAAAATTACTCATTACACCTTGTCAACACTCATCGTTTTTTTGGCAGCATGCATTATCTATCAAGCATTTAATTATCAAATCAGCTTTCTCTGTATTTCATGTTCTAAATTCCCAAATAGGAATGCTCTTATTCCAAATTCCAATTATCATGGAATGTGTACAGGTAATCAAACATGTATATAATCATTTGCATTATTTAAAAATGGATCTTTCTTGTCTTCATTTTTACAAAATATTTATTTGTTTATTCATACATAAAATTTGCATTGCCAAACAAATTGATATAAATTAACTTTATTTGATGCACTTAATTTTTTCCCTGGGATTGGCGTCCGTGTCCGTAAATGCATCCTTCTAACAACCGCCGTTTCTTTACAATTTCCCCACAAAACATTGCAAGAGATATTGCGAACCCTACTGCTAAAATCATAAACACAATCAATAAGTTTGCGAGTTTCAGCATCTCAGTTTCCGTCGCATGTATTTCTTCACCCCGTTCCTTCTTTTCTTTTGTTTCCTGTCTTACTTTCCTCAACCCACTCAACTTGAACCACATTCCAATGTCATTCTTCCACTTTTCATGAAGCCCGCTGTCGAGGAACTGACCAATCACAGGAGCGAACGAGTCTACAAAAATAGAGTCCTTTGGAAAGGGCACACTCAATGTGGTGAACATTCCAATGTCTTTGCTCACGAGGAAAGGGTCCCTTTCAATATTATTCTCATTTATGATCCCCATCGCCGACATTTTCATGGTTGTCCCTGGAAACCATCCCATGCACACCGTTTTCTCACCGTAAACCGCTCCAAAATAGCAAGTCGTTTTGTCTTCATTAGGAATCAGTTTTAGCCTGGAATTAATTGCTTTCACGGATGGATTGGTGCTCTCTCGAAAAAAGTGTGTCTCCACAGAGCCAAGCTCATGAAGCATGACCTTATAGTCTGCCCTCATCGCTAATTCTGCGAAATTCTGGGGCACTAAAGGAGAAGAAGGGCAGGTTAAAACAGAGGTTAGCACGGTTTGGTATGCCTGGCCATTGATAAAGGTAAATAGGATCCATGGTAAGATTACCCTCCGGATTTGGAGGGTGTCGTGTAGGGACACGCCTTGACTCATGGAAATTGTGAAAGGGATGAACAAAGATTTGTAGAGGGGCACTGACCACTTGACTTGTCCCCCTTTCTTAATGATAAGTATGATAAAACAGACTGTTAGGTAAGTTATGAATATCATTGTCCAGACTTGTGGTTTCAGTGGGGAAATGAGTCCAGTCCAAGACACCAATCCAGTTTTGGGAAGACCCTGGACAAAAGTGAGACTGAGGGAGTATGTGGAAGTGGACAAATAGTCAAACATCTCATAAAAGAAGTCAAGTTGGGCGAACGTCACAGTGAAATCAAAATTGCGTTCCGTGTAAATCAAGTTGGAAACCATGCCTATCCAAGTGCCATTTTCTAGGTAGGTCGCATATCCGGTGCCTTCATCGTATATCGAGTCAAATGTAAAGTTGAACACTTGAGAAGCTGTCACCCAGATGCGGTATTCAGTTCCGTCCTCTTCCAAAGGAGTGCGATTACGAATAAAGTGATAGGGAGGAGTGTCTACACAACCCGCCATTTTGAAGTGACGCCCTCGAATATTGAATCCAAGTGAAGATGGACTGGATCTCCGCTGATTTTGGAGGAAAGCAGTGAAGGGCATAGATTTGGGAATACCCTGGTTATATGTTAGCGGGTCAAAATAAATTGTTTGGGTGTCAAGAGCAAAAGCCATTTTATTGCGTAGATCTCTTGTCACCTTTTTTTGATACAAGTCTGTAGCCAGGATTGAATTGGAGGCAGAAACAAAGAGAAAGGAATCTCGTCTTTTGCTCGTAAAAACTGAAACTCGGTCGATGAGCTCATCAACAAAGTTGGTAAAGTGTAGGATCACAATAACCGACAAAGATGGGATTAAGTGGGATTTCTTTTGAAGAATGTCTCTGGGCACCAATCCAGTGACCACTGGATTTTCTCCATCTTTTTGAAGAAGGTACAGCAAAAGAGTTTCGTCAGGTAGAATACAATTTATACTGCTGCTGGAGTCATTTTTTGTCAAGATTAAATAAGTTGAAGGTAATATGGTCAATGATGGCCAGGGCCGGATTGAATTTTGAGTGGGGGTTCTTGTCCACACTTTGAAAAAACTGAAAAATTCAGGTGAACTCTTTTCCACATTTTCCTGTGAACAGAATAAGAAGAATGAGTGAGTTGAACAGCAAATTAAAGTTGATTGCGAAAGCAGGATTATTAAATTGAAAATTACAAATTTTCTAAGTGATATACAAATCATTGTTATTGCTACGCCGGAGTGATTGAAAGAGAGAATGGCTGGTTTCCACCAATATTGTTGTTTGTTATATTACTATAGCAATTAGGTACACTAGTTTGTATGCTGAAATTCAAACATAAATATTTGAATATTTGTATTCCCCATTTCTTCAACTTAGAATTAGTCATGGTAATGCCTCGTATCTATGACCCTTCAATCTTCAATGACTTTACCTTCAGCCATTATTTATTCAAGCAAATGGAAAGGTGATTATTATGATAATCTGATTTGGATTGAGAAAGAGAGTGCTTTCTAAAAAGGTAGTAGGTTGTTAAAAGTAACCCAATTTAGTTAGACTTTAGTGTCTGATAATTTTGGAATAAGTGGCTCATTCTGTTTCCATTATCAAATTCCATAAACTCCTAATGCAATTAAATGGACGCCAGCTTAAATATTTGTAAACATATGAGAAGCGACAATGGCGATGGAGCGAATGTTTCCTCGACGACGACAAAGTAGAAAAGCATTCATAAAATGATCGTGAAGAGTTTTTTTTACTTTATTTTACTTGTAAAGGCCACAAAATTTGAGTCTCAAATACATTATTACAACACAGATGAAGGTGAGTGAGGTCATTAATACGACAACGGAACATTTTTAAGAACTATTACCTATGTACATTATAATGCAGGTATAATAATTAAAGTAATTTTAATTATGGGAAATATTTTTTTTAATGAAACGGTATGCTCTTGGCCATGTAATTGGATGAGACATTATTGGTTTGCATTTGCATAATATAAATTGGAAGAATAAGTTGGATAATATCTTTGTTATGACTTTAACACATTGCGATATTCTTTCCATCTATTATTTATTCTGTTTAGCCAAGAAGACTTTTACTGTTCTGCGCATTTACGACAGTCATTGGTACGGGATACCTGAGCCATGCGTGTTGAAAAAAGAACCATCACGCAAAAATTGTCAAGCATATCAGCCATTTGCAGATGAAACAATTATTTTGAAATCTTCTTCATTTATCATCAAAGTGGAGAATTATGGCCCAAAAAAGCTAAACCAAGCAAGTAAACACGCAACAACGCGCCGTCGGTTTTTCAGAATTAATGACAATAATTCTTAATAAAAATGGATAAAAAATGACAGTTTTTATAATCGAATTTATTTCTCATTTTCCTTATCTCAGCATCCATTTCCAATCAATTAATGTGATACTTTACCTGAAACCATGAAGTGTCTCAAATCACCCCACAATAATAACTCCTTTAACAAAATACACACAAAAAATATGCACAAACCCTTTTCTTTTTACTGTTTATTCCAAATGCTATCAAAACGACATCTGGTTAGCATCCAGAAATACCACTTGAAGGAATACCATTGGATTCCAAGTTCCATGCAAAATACAACAATAGATGCTGCTGAGCCCATTGCCAAAATGAAAAAGACAATCAACAAATTTTTATTTTGCAGTGGCTTCACTCGAGACTCTTTGCTCTCCAAACTATACTTTCCTTTGCTCTTTGCTTCTTTCAGTCCTTTCATCCTAAACCAAATTTCAATATCCTTTTCCCAGCTACCATGAATTCCAGACTCCAGTAACTGATCAATTATTGGTGCAAATGAATCTACAAAAGTGGAATCCTTTGGAAAAGATACACTCAAAGTGGAATACATTCCAGCATCTTTGCTCACTTGAAATGCGTCCTTGTCAATGTTGTCCTTATTGACGATTCCCATTGCCGCCATCTTAAGTGATGTTGCTGGGAACCAAGCTATGCACACCGTTTTCTCACCGTAGGCAGCTCCAAAGTAGCAAGTCTTTTCATCCGGAATCAGTTTTAGCCTGGAATTGATTGTCTGAATAGTTGGATTGGCACTTTGTTGAAAAAACTGCGTTTCCACTGAACCGAGAACGCGAAGCATGACTTTGTAATCGGATCTTTTGGCAAGGTCGGCAAATGTGTGAGGTAAAGAGGTAAAGGATGGAATAGTGA
>JAITYZ010002784.1:0-12226 GCA_027744595.1 Paronellides praefectus
TTTCATCACTTTTTTCTTTTAAAACAATGGTCACATCTTGCCCTGCTGACCACCGCAAGCTGCACAACAATAATAAAAAAATATTAAGATTCTTTGAAATATAATTTTTTTACAAGGTTTTGTTTCCTTTTTGAATTGCAAGTAGGATAAATGTATTATGTATTATGTTTGTGCTATTTAATTGGATGCTTTGATGAAATACACTATGAATTCATTTGAATGATATGTTTTTAAACTTCATTTATTGTGTGTACATCAAATGATAATAAATTAGAAAATATAATTTTAATGTATTATTCATTTCAGGAGGAGCCCATGAACATCCATTACCGCATTTTCGAAAAACCTGTTAAGAGTGTAACGGTATATGCGGGAATGAAAAGACCTGCTCCCCCCGTGATGGATGAGCCTCCAGACGATGACACTGCATCCGGGCCCCACAACCGATCCATGTTTTCTTCTTCTTCCTCCGCTCCATCATCCAAACTTCCTCGTCTGGCAGACAATACGAGCACAAGTGGCAATCAGGGAAGTGTACGGAATAGTAATACGTCAGGGAAATCCACGAGCGCGTCAACAGAAGCTCCAACAACAGCAGCAGCAACGTCATTATCATCATCATCCACTTCCACCTCCGCATCCAAAACTGCTGGAAGTCTCTCGAGTAAGTCTACTATTAACCTTGCAAGCAGCAACAGCAGTTCATCATCTCCCACTGTCACTCCTACTCACCATTCCGCGTCCACAATCAAAGAGGAGCACATGAAAGGGATCAAGTCCTCCCGTAAACTACATAATAGTATTAAGGAGAGCGTAAAAAGGTCAGTAGTAGCTGTAGCGTCTAGTAATAGTAATGTAAGGTCACACAACATCTCATCTTCCAGATCACATTCCACAGATACCAAAGGTAGCACCGAGTCCGAGCGAGAGTCAACCAGAAATGAAAATAGTCTGAATAGTAGTAATAATAAGCGTAATGCAAATATTAGCGTAAATAAGAAACGAGGCAAGTCTCATAATAATGAAGGCAAAGGTAAATCAGGCAAAGTTGATATTCTACGATTAAGGGTGTCATCCACCTCTTCATCCTCTGATGGGTCGGATAATAATCCTCATCATCATCATCAACCTTTGAAACTTTCAATCTCAACTACTGGTATCACCCCAGCAGTTGTTTCATCCTCATCTGCATCCTCTGTAGAAAAGAAAGAACCATTAAAGCTATCATTAGGATCGGTACTTGCTAATAAGGCAGGGAGTAAATCACCCGAGCGTAAGCATCACAAGCATAAGCATCATCATCACCACCATCATCACAAGCTGAGGCACAGAGATAAGCAGGGTAAAGGGGTTACGGCATCCGCTACTGTGACGAATAATAGCCAAAAACCGTTAAAACTCAGCTTTACACTCAGCCCTCCGTCAGGAGGAGCAGCATCAGTGGCATTAAACCAAAGTCAAAAATCCAAGCAAGCAAGCCAAGAATCCGGTGGTAGTAGTGGTGGTGTGGAAGTGAAAGAGCAACAAAACCAACATCTCCAGACCACATCATCATCCGGGAAAGGAAAACCATTGGCAGGCATGCAGAATTATAACAACTCGGCGAGGACAAGTGCTTCAGCTCACGGTCATTTGAACAACATCAGCAAGAGCATAAGTGTGAGTGTGAATACCAATGCTAGCAGCAGTAATAACAACAGCAGCCCAAACACAATCTCTTCGGCTAATAATAACACAAAGGGAAGCCAACAGCACGGGAATAATAAAACGTTATCACCAGCCGAGCTCATACCAAAGAACACTGGGATTGAAATTCAGCCCACAACCATTCCCATTTCATCTTCTCATGGTCAGATTAATAGTCACCAACAGCAGCATGTAGCAATGCAGAGTGGCTCCTCAGCCAACAGTGGCAATAATAACAGTCATAAACATTCCCACCCATTACTCCCCGACTCTGTCCATGTGCCCAAATCGGTTACTTTGATCCCGGTGAACCCAAACCAAATGAGTGGCTTGACGGGAAACAACAACATCAGTGTATCCAACACTGGATCCACAATGACTAAAATGAACAATAATTTAAATACTGGCATTACAATGTCCTCTGGATCATCTTCCTCTCAGGAGAAAGGCATGACGGGATCTCAAGGCAATCAAAACAGGATCAATGCACATACTTTCACTCATCCTATTACAAATAAGAGTCTTCATCAAATTACAGTGACAGAGGTGCCACCACCTCAACAAAAATCAAGTGGCAGTAATGCAGTGGTAGTGACCACCACCAGCACAACCCATTCCTCGATCAGTGTCAGTACGAGTAATCCAATTGAAAGAGTGATAGCTAACGCGGCAAACAAGCCTCAGTTTAATGGTCCTGGGAGTATGGAGATTACAAAAATATACTGTGGGGCAACATCCTCAGCCAAGGACAATCCTGCCAAGAAACTAAAGGACAGGAAGGGTTTGGATATCAGCATCACCGGCACAGGGATCAATGTCAGTGTTAATAAACCAAATCAGAAATTGGAAGAGGCTCTCAGACAAAAAGTCAACATAGCGATTGGTGGAGGAGGTGGATCCATTTCTGTTACACCAGCAGCACCACCAAACAATAACATGGGTATGATGGGCTCCTCCAGTATGACTGGGGGAAATTCCGGTAATAATAATAATGTCAATGCAGGAAATAAAATGAAATCCGTATCTGCTGCTGCAGCAAGCTTGTTGAGTGGAAAAATGCCACCTGGTATTACCATCGGACCTGCTACCGTGCCTCAAACATCATCCAACATGGCTAATCATAATAATAGTAACAGCAATGTGTCATCCGGTGTAGGTGGAAGTAACAACATGAGCAGTGCCAATGTTGGCAACAATATCATGAAGGGTCTGGGGTTTACCTTGCCTCCGCATCTTACGGCACATCCTCACACACCCAACAATACCATAAAAATCTCCAACCCAAACTCAAGTAACAATTCACAAGCCAAATCTGATAAAATGATAATGTCCACAAGCACCCTGAATACAAATAACAGTCGACTCTTGGCCAAAGACAGTATTTCCATAATTGGCAGTAAAGGGAATGTGACTGGTGGGGTACAACAACAACAGCATCAGTCGCAACAGCAACAACAACCACCACCTCCTGTTGAAATTACAATAAGTGCAAGTGGAGGTGCAGGCAACAAGAGTCAAGCGAGTATTACCAGCCGAGGTGGAATCAGTATTGTCAATAAGTCAAAAATGAGTAACGATCCTCTCGCCTCAATTTTTGATATCACGCAAGGGCTCCAGAGGAAGAGTCCAACTCCCGCAATTAATTCCAATATTAACAATGCCGCAACCACAAAAGATATGAAAGGAATGCCAACAAATTCTGGTGGAGGCAATAATACATCATCCCAACAACAAGCTAATAAAAATGCTAACATGACTAACAACAAAAGGCCTTTTGAGTTGGTTTCTATCGGTGGTGTGTCTGCCATTCCTGGTGGTGGTGGTAATGGTGCTGGGGCACAAGGAAATAATAATAACTCCAAGAAACTTGCCAAGGAATCTCCAGAGCTAAAGAGAAGCCGATCTGCATCCACTTCCAGTGAACCTGATAAGAATAAAAGTGGTAATTCATCATCATCGACTGGTGAAATTCCTTTGGATCTCTCTGGGCGATCTACACGAACAACACCGCCTATAACCATTCCCCATCCTCGAGAAACATCCAAGTCTCCTAGTGAAAAACCACGAAAGAGCCCAGAGAGAGCAGAAAAGCCTGCCATCGTTATCACACCATCTGTATCCCAACAACAAGCACAAGTTCCTGCTTCAAACTTTAATATACCAACAGCAGCAGCAGTGAACAACTTTCTTTCTCCCAAAATGAATGTCCCTTCTCAGAAAATTGCCACCAACATTGCAGTAATCCCAGCGGCTGAGCCCTTCAAGGCACAATCCAAGTCTGTCACAGTGTCAAAGTTGTCTCCAAATCAAAGTTCAAAAATTGGTTCTATTGTTGATAGCTTGGCACAAAAGCAGGCACAAGCCCAACAACAACAACAGCAGCAACAACAACAGAATTTACAAAACATGAAAAATTCTCAGATCCAACAAAGTCACCAACAGCAAAACCTACAAAACTTTAAAAATGCACAGAACCCGCAACAACAAAATTTGAAAAATTCTCAAAACCAACAACAGCAACAACAACAACAACATTTACAAAATTTGAAAAATTCTCAGATCCAGCATCAACAGCAAAATTTTCAAAATATGAAAAATATTCATAACCAGCAACAACAGCAACAACAACAACAGCAAAATTTGAAAAATTCTCAGAACCAACAACAGCATCATCATTTACAGCAGCAGCAACAACTACAAAAACAACAACAGCAAAGCCACCACCATCATTCTCATCATAATACGTCTTCATCTGCAAAGCTAACGAGTCCAAACAGCAACACACATTCCAGTAGTTCCGGTAATACTACAACAAAATCCAGTCCAGGGAACAGCAGCAATAACTCTACAAAGAGTTCTCCTTCATCGTCTGGGTTAACCAGTCCCATAACTGCCTCACCCGTGATTCCAATGACGTCACCCTCTCCACCCGGCGGTGCAATGACTGGGGACCATTTGCGTAATTTATGGACCCTCTCCAATTCCGCAAACCAACAAGGAAAACTTAATCAAATGAATGAGTTTTTAGCAGCCACCGGCATATTCTCACCTCCTGGACATGCCCACCCTTTAGCTGGGGCTGCAGCACATCAACTTGCAGCAGCGGCAGCCGCAGTTGCCGCCAGTGCATCTCCTTCCGGTATCCCAACCGCTGGACCTACCGGGGGAGCACCCAACGCATTCAATTCAAGTCTATTTGCAGCCCAATTTCATCATTTGGCGGCTCTTGGAGCAGCAAACAAAATTCCTCCGGGAATGTTTGATCCTCATTTCATGGCAGCGTTAAATGCCCACAATGCACAAGCAGCACACAATGCACAAGCAGCGCACAATGCCCAAGCAGCGCACGCTGCAGGAATGCGGATACATAATAATCCTTTCGTTGGATCAATGAGCCCCCCATTAAACATGCCTAATTCATTTTTTCCTCCTCATGGCGCACCTGGTAGCAGTGCACAACAACAACAACAACAACAACAGCCATCTCTGGCAGCAGCCGCTGCTGGATTAAAAATTCCAAGTGTCGCCTCCAAGCAAGGCACTAGTCCAGGCAACAGTTCTTCAGCAGGACAACCAGGAAAGTCCCCAAATCCCATGCCATTTTCTCCTCTTTTCTCACACTCTGTTCCGGCATCTTCTCCAAAATCTCCAAATTCAGTTCCTTCACAATCCTCATCATCCAATTCTGTGAAGTCTCCAACATTAGTTATTCCATTTACGGCTTCTTCTTCCATGCCAGGCAGCACCACGGTCAGTAATCACAACAACACTACTACTCAACATGATCAAAAACATGGTGGTTCACACTCTCATACTTCCGTAACTGGAAAAAGTTCTCATAATAATCATCAGCATCATACTCACCACCATCATCATGCACACGATTCCCCGTCTTCACATTCCAGTAGTAACAGCATCTCAAGCAGTGGCAGCAAAAGCACAAAAATCAATGGAATAGTGTCAACTGCTATGCCCGTCTTTCCTCCTGGGATCCATAACCCCCTGCTCCCTTCTCGTTCTTCTTCAAGCAGTAACAATTCAGGAAATGGCTTCCAATCTGGTAACTCGTCTACTGCTACTCCTACTGCTGCTGCAGCAGTAGCAGCAGCAACAACAGCACTCAATAAAAGTTTCAGTGCATTAAATAAGAACTTTGTTTCTCTTTCTTCCAACAATTCTGCTACTAGCAATTCAGCTAAAGGTGCAATACCAAACAGCATGAAAATATCCAATTTTTTACCCAACAAACCAAAGGATTGCTCTTCCGATGCCAACGCTGAGGCGACCATTACAAGTGGTAGTAACTTTGGAATTATGCCTCCACTCCAAGCAAAACCAAATTTTTCCTTATCTCCCACACGTTCTCCTTCAAATAGTTTAATCCCACCTTCAGTGAATATTCCAAAGAGTCCTTCTGCATTCAACAGCAAAGAAAGTGGTAACGGTGGTGGTGGTGGTAGTATTGCTGCTCCTATTAGTCCTACAAAGGGTGTTGGTGGTACAGGAGCAACTAATAGTAAGCCAAGTAGTATGACGTGTGCTTCCCTCCTTCGTCCCGATTCCTTGTTCGCAAAGCAGGCTCATCATCCAACTCATCATCTTTTGAATTCATTAAGCCCAACAAAAGGGGATCTTCACCAACATCATCAACATCAGCATCCTCAACAACAGCAGCAGCATCAGCATCACGGATTGAGCTCACCAAGTCGGCTCGCCAGCAGAACCCCTTCTTCTGATTCTGCTTTATCTCCTTCTGGATCCGCTTCAACCAACAAGACTACGTCACCTGGGGCTTCCATATCCAATAAGTCTCAAAATGTGAGTAGCAAGGATGGGTTTCGATCTGCTGAACCAACTCTTCACCACAGTGGTAACAAGTCTCTATCTCCTACAAAAGAAATAATAAGTTGCAAGAAAGAAATTGGGAGCATCCCTACTGGACCAGCTGCCGCACTAGGAGGACTAGCTAATCTTGGAAATAGAAACTTTGCTTCTACTACTGCTGCTGTTGCACAAAGCCTTGCACTTGCCAGACCAATTCCTACGATTCCCGCATTATCCGCTTCAACCAACAAGACTACGTCACCTGGGGCTTCCATATCCAATAAGTCTCAAAATGTGAGTAGCAAGGATGGGTTTCGATCTGCTGAACCAACTCACCACCACACTGGTAACAAGTCTCTATCTCCTACAAAAGAAATAATAACTTGCAAGAAAGAAATTGGGAGCATCCCTACGGGACCAGCTGCCGCACTAGGAGGACTAGCTAATCTTGGCAATAGAAACTTTGCTTCTACTACTGCTGCTGTTGCACAAAGCCTTGCACTTGCCAGACCAATTCCTACGATTCCCGCATTTTTAAATCGACCCACCACCACCAGTATTAATAATCCGTGTACATTGTCTTCCAATATGAACCTTCACAACATGTCATTTACCAAGGATGGATTGCAACAAAAGTCTACTTCACCTGGCAAGATTTTGTCATCACCTACTTCACCTGTGAAAATGAGTAATGAACAGAAGCAACATGCACACTTGCCGTCACCTGTTTTTCCCTTTCCTGGTGTTTCCGTACCAGTCCAGGTGAAATTACAGGATGAAGGTGAAGCCGCCTTACCAGCAGTTACTTCAGCCGTAACAACCACCACTTCGTTATCAGCATCATTATCTGTTGTAGCATCAGCACATGGCGTTTCCCTAAAATCTGAAGTGAACAAGCTTTTGGCTGCAAAGGAAGAAAAACTGGAAGAGAGGAGAAAACGATCTTGTTCTTTGGATCAAACACCATCTTCACCAGCAGCAAACGTGTTACAAAAGTCATTTTCCTCCCACTCTGACTCAGAAACAACCTCAATGAGTAGTAGTAAGCAGATCAAGAAAGACTATGCCAGCCCAGCTACAATGGAAAGTATCAGCAATAACTCTTATGAAATTCCACCACCGGCAAAAGTCCAAAAGATTGAAATGCAAGCTGGCATTTCTTCAAGTGTAAAAAATGAAAATGCTGCTCTCATTTCGGAGAATAAGAGTGGTGGCATTGCAAGTGAAAGCAATGTTTGTAAGCAGGGTACGATGGTAAAGAATGAGTCAGAGTTTGTGGCACAACGGGAGTCAAAAGAAGGCGAGGGGAAGAGGATTGAAAAGGCGAGTAACGAGAAGAAGGGAGAATGCCGTTGTGGTAGTGGCAGGAGCAGATCCCTCAAAAGAATTTTCCACTTGTACTCTTGCTAATGTTACTTCCACCACCACCGCCACCACAGTGAACACTGCACCAACTCTCTTTGCAACAACATCAACATGTAAAATTGAAGCTGAAACTCTATCACCCGTTCAAACGGTGGAGGTCTCAGTTGAAAAAGTTTCTACTGTTGTTCCTACTACTCAACAACAACCAGCAGCAGTTGTAGCTTCAGAATCTGAAACGCAAACAAAAGAGGAGACAAGCAGCGAGAAAAGTGGTGGTAATGCCAATAGTAACGTTGTTACTCAAGAGGAAAAATCCACAACTCAAATTACAGTGGACATGTGCATCCCACGAAAATCGGATGAAACGTCAATCCAAATTGGAGTAAACCGTCAAGAGTCAAAAAGCTCTTTTGAAATCCCAAAAGGGTCAGAAAGTGGTCAGCTTACTAATCATGAAAGCGTTGAAGGAAGGAAAATGACTGATGAGAATAATGACAACGATCAACATGTGCAGGTTGACGTTGAAATGGAAAAAGAACAAGTGGAGATGCTGGGGCAAAGTGAGGCACAAGTTGCAATTGAGCAGGCAATGGACACCACGGCTGTAGCTACTGTGTCAAGTGACAATCAAATGGAAATTGATGTTGAATCCAATGACACGAATAAAATGGACGAATCGATTGATGGTGTAAAACAAGATGCTTTTGTGGAGGAAAGAGTAAAATTGACAAAAATAGAAGACGATGAAGATGTTGACGTGGACGTTTTAGATGTGGGCGTTGATGAACCAATGGAAATTAACGTGATGGGGATCAGTGATTCAGTTGTTGAAAACGAGGATGATGAGGAGGATCAGCTTTGCATTGACGAAGATGCTAATACCAACAACAGCAGTAGTACTCCCATCATCATCACAAGCAATCATGATGATAATGAGTCAATGGAACTGGTTGAAAATAATGAACAAGATGCTAAGAACGATGATGAGCTAATTGAATCGCAGCCTGAGAATAATAATAGCGGTAGTAGTGCCACTGCAGCCCCACCAGCAGCATGCCTCACTACTGATGATGACAACGTTAATACTGTTGAAGATGCTAATGAAGATATGAGCGAGGAAAAGAAGGATGTGAAAGAAGAAATTGAAGAAGAAAAAGAGACTACTACTAAAGACCCCGTTGAGATATCTCCAGACGTGATCAAAAGACAAAAACTTGAGGAGGAGACCGATACTGTGTGTGAAGCAGAAGAAGTTTCATCATCGGATCCTCAGGTTGAACACCAGTCTATGAACAAGGAGCAGGAAACTTTTTCAGAGCAAGGAAGAAATGATATTGAAGCGGAATCAACCTTTTTAGCCGCTATGAACGAGGCAAGCAATTTCTCACAGGACGACTCGGAATGTGGAGATCTCATAATTGACTTAGGTCCCAATGCAGGAGAAAATGATGGTGATGATCACGAGCCTGGTGCAGAGGAAAACGAGGAAAATAATGAAAAGGAAGCGGAGGAATTATTAACACAGGACGAATCCAATCATTTCTCAGTTGAGCAACTGGAAACTAGAGAGAATGAAGAAGCAAATTTAGAGAGTGCTGTAGAGTGTTTACCTATTCCTTCTCAAGAGGCTACCGAGCCAAAATTAAATGACGAAAAAGAACCTGCTTTACCAATAATGAATAATGAGGAAACCATTCAAGTTGCATCCCCACAAGAAGAGCAGCAAGGCGAAGAAAATGTTGAAGATTCACCTGCTGATGATGCTGAACCGAAACAGGATGATGATGATATTGGCACTACAGTGACGATGATGGAATCTGATGAACCAGCACAACAAGAAGTTGAAGAAGACGAACAACAAGTTGCTCAAGCTGATGACGACGAGGCATTGAATCAAGATTCCATTCCCAATCAAATAAACATAAATCCAGCATCAATTGAAGTAAATGGAGTAATAAAAACTGACAAGGAATCAGAAAATCGTGAAGAAAGCGAGAATAAAGAGATGCTCGAAAATGTTGCAGAGTGCCCTCCACAAATTCAGAGTGAAGAAGAGCAAGAGAATGTAGAGGTTTTTGCTGGCGTTGCTGCTGCTGCTGAGAAAGAAGAAAGAGATGCAGCAGAGTCTGTAGAGCACAGTGGGAATGTTATTATTGATGCACTCGAGGAGGATAATAAAAATACAAACCAACTTGAAACTGGTGAGCAGCCTGAAAGTCCTGTTTGTGGTGGTGTCATGGTTGAATCAAACGCACAGTTGGACAATGAGAGTGTAGTCAGTGATACTACTGATGCTGCTACAGAGGATAATAAAAATACTGCTGACAACAATGAAGCATCATCATCGGCTGTCGATGACAAAAAAATTGAGGAGGAGCAGCTTGAACAGCAGCAGCAACAACAACAGCAACAACTTGAAAGAGAACAGGAGCTTTCAGATACCGACATCTTACCTGAGCGTGAGTCTTTTGTCAGTACAGAAGAAACTGTAGCAGTCGAAGAAAATGTTGAAGAAATGCATGAGGGAATTGGAACCTTTTCAGCTGAAATTGCTGATGATGATGACTCAAAGACAGCAACTGTTATTTTTCACGAAGAGGACAATAATATTGAAAGCAGTGAAAATATTTCAGCGACTGATGACAGCAGCAGTCTATTTCAAAAGTCACCAAGCTCTTCTCCTCTTCTAGAAGAAGCAGCTCCAGTACTACTAGAAGAGAACACGGGGACTCCTATGGAACTAGAGGAAGAGAGCAGCGTCTCTGAAAGCAACTGTTGTGATGCAATGATAGTTGATACTCCAGTTGAAGAAGAACACGAAGCAGAAATGACTGAGACGGAAACTAGTGCCCTGACAGCGTTTGAAATTGACGACGATTCTATGCAAATGGAAATTGACATTGCGCTTCCATCCGAAGACAGCTCCTCATGTATGCTCGATAATAATGACCATGTTTCTCCAGAGTCCCAGATTGAAACAGAGACAACACCCATGGCCACCGAAACAAACCCGGCCATAATTAGTATTGAAGACGACACCTTGTCTGTGAATATTAATTCAACCGAAACAGAAGAATTGAATGACGTTTCTGTGATATCCGCCACAATAACAACATCTACTACTACAGCTACTTCAAACAATGTTGATAATTCGGTGGTAACACCCACGACGTCCACTGCTTCTGTAGCAATTAAACTGGATATTACAGCTAATGATGGTGATGCAAGAGAAAATGTTGCTGCGTCACTTTTGCCTTCCAGCATGAATACAACTACTACCTCCACATCTTATAGTAGCTTGATCATCCCTTCTAGCAATAACACGTCAGCTTCTCCTTCGTCATCATCATCATCATCGTCCTCTTCTTGTTCTTCTTCATCTTCCTCCTCACCTGTTGATGTGCCTACCACCACCACAACTGGGCTCACTGGAATTGGAAGCAAGTCATTAGAAACATTTGGTAAAGTTGCTGCCGGCCTACTCGCCTCTGCGACGAGTACAATCAACAACAACAATAACAACACCAGTTTAGCGCCGACAACTTGTGATGCTATTTCGATCGCCACCACCAACGCCAATGCTTAAAATGAAATTTTAAAACATGAAAAGAAAAATCAAACAAAAACAACAATCCCATTGTCCAGCTCAGCGGAAAAAAAGGAGCAGACAAACTTTTATATATCAACTCTCTTTTTTTTAAACCAAAGAAAAGGTTCTTCTCAGCATGAGTCGTTTGTCGGTGAGGGACTCCATGCAGTACCACAACTTATTGGACTAATTGCCCGTAACCTCTTCACGAAAATGAATACATTAGAATAATATTTGTTATAATCGCCATGATCGTCATAATCATCATCATCATCCTTTTCATATCCTTAGGGTCATGACTGACATTTTTATTTCTCAGGACCATCCTATTGAACAAAAAAAACTAGGTAAATCCACTTACCACTTTTAACAAATGATGCATATAAAATATTACACACAAATTGCCTGGAATGAAATACACTGTTCAATACATATTTTTTAAAAAGAAATTTTAATTTCATCCGCATTTACTTGATATTTAAATTGAATAGATAATAAAAAATGATACACAAGCAAAAAATATGTAATGATAACGAAAAGGATTATTTTATATGCAGGATAAGAAACACTTCATCATTTAATAATATGTCATAATAAACTCACAACACCAACAACATAAATGGAATCATCCATGTGTATATATATATTGTATAGGTACTTCACAAAACACGTCGCATTTTAGTAGTTGATACATGCCTGCTTGAGCATTTTAATGATGCGATATACAGCCTTTAGGTCATTTATTACAATATGCAATTTAGG
>JAITYZ010002785.1:0-11981 GCA_027744595.1 Paronellides praefectus
ATTTGTTTAATATTCGTTTTGTGTTCGTCTACTAAACACAATTTAATTTGCGTACAATTTCTTTAAAACATTAAAAATAAAGATATTGTAGATCGAGTATTTAAATAAATTTTAATTTTTCGTCAAAAATTCTTACATTGTAGCCAAATAATAAGATTTTGTTGATACTTCAATCACATAGATCACTATTTCGGTACCCAGTTTGGTATTCACAAAAACACGTTTTTAAATTCGTGTTCTAAATGTTTGGTTTATATTCGTGTTGTGTGCACATGTATTTGTTTCGTGTTTTAGCCAACACAATATTAACACAAAACGAATAAAAACCGTTTACAAACGGTTTCGTGTACACGATTCCATCACTACTTGTACTACTCTTTGACAAGATATTACAATTCATTCATGCATTATGCATCTCATATTGCATTTTCTCCATATATGAAGTCCCTATATTCCCTATACGTATTTGTACGTGAGCATGTAACAAACCACGATATATGTTTTCACTAAGGGATGTGATCAAAGACATCATGATCAAATAATCAAAGTGACACAGATATAAGCAGTAGAAAATTAGCACAAAATTGCATCTCTACTCTCTGCTCAGTCTCCTACGCTGCTCTTGTTTTTGCACTACTGCATTAAACACCTTGCCTATCGGCGGTCATGCTCACAATCACAAGGGCGTGCACAAGACACCAAAGAATGAAAAGCACCGAAACCAACTTGGTGTGTGTTCTATAATGCAACTGCTCATGTCAAACATGGAGGTACTGCCGTTGCGTTCCCATCATCGTTTCAAGTTCATTTTCATGAGTCAACCTGCAGTTAGGGATCATGTCCAGATTTGAACACTCAGTCTGGACAACACTCAGTATCCAAATCTGGACACTTAGAGATTTATCTTTTTTTATTAAGAGCTGGCGTGTGCTTACATTTCACACCGCAATTGCATATGACTGCGCTCTGTCTATAAGTCAGCCCCCTAATAGCTAAAAAAATAACACATGGAGAGTGCACAGGTTGTTATCTAATTGCCGAAGTTGTTATGTGCTGCAAATTCTGGAACTTTTAGCATGAATTACAGCTATATATAACACATATTTCAAAAAAAGAATTCGAAAATTCGAAACCGTTCTCAAGTATTATTCGCGTACGAACGGAACAACGTAAAATGATAAGAATCTTCAATGTGGTTGCAACAATGGACAAATAAAATACGTGGCTGTGTTTCAACCAGATAAACAATCAACAAAGAGCATATAAAAATGTACATCCGAACAAGTTTAAAAAGCTCAACAAGAAAATAGCCCACCATTAGAATGCTGGTTTACTAGTAAAAACTTTGAAAATCAATTTTTAAAAAACGCCAAGGTGAGATTTCAGTTTTTCAACGTCAAAAGTTTCTAAGTTTGCTTAAATTTGTATTTCTGAAATAAAAACTTTGTTACTCCTTTGCTGCTTAATTTTAATATTTTATGTGTCCAGATTTGGATATTCGGTATCCAAATTTCGTCACTTTAGATGTACAAATATGAACACTGAGTGCCCATATCTGGACATGATCCCTAACTGACCTGTTCGAAAATTCTCCATTTTTTAAATTTGTCTTCTTTGTATCCTTATGCAGGATTCAGTTTTACTATGACTAGCGACAACCTCGTTTGGTAATCGTTACTCGAGCGTGCTACGTCCTTTCCTGTTCACTAAAAGAAAGCAGGGAAATGCTTTCGGTGCGGTGTTCTTACGGAAGCGATTGAAAGTCACAGGAAGCAAGCTCGGCACTTTATGGATGAAAATCATGAATGAGCAAGTTTTCTCTTTGCTTTATGAACACCACACATCATACGCATCACGCAACACATCCCATAGAAATCACAAAAGACTGTCTTTCTTAAAATAGGATAATTTGATAAACTGCAATAAAGAAAGAGTTGGAAATTGCTTCCCGCTGGCGACTACTGATTATGCACCTTTAACACAGCATAATACGATTTATTTGTACAATGCTTCTACTAGGCTAGATTTTTGAACGACAAGAAAGTAGGCGATGGAAGAAATGCTCGCGGAGTATTAACCGATATTCCCGAAATGGTATTAACCAGCCGAAAAGTGAGTTGCCCGAATAGTTAATTTTTAGTTCATTTAACTACCCGAAAAAATCAAATGAAATATCCGTCTCCCGAAAATGAAAGCATGAAAAAAATCCCATGAAATATTCGTCTCCCGAAAATGAAAACATGAAAAAATCCCATGAAATATCCGTCTCCCGAAAATGAAAACATGAAAAAATCAAGTACCCGAAAATAAAAATTCGTTTGCACCAGTGAACAGAGGAATGCATTTTCGGTACATACTTAAATAGATATGTACACATGACTGGAAAATGAATGAAATAGGTAAATCATGGAAAACGTAATAAGCTTAACAATGTGTCAGAAACGAGACAGTGCTTTTCAGTGGAGTATTAACGCATGTGCTGCACATGATATGCAAATGACGTCTTCAGTTGCTTCCTCATTATTGTGATAAAGATCAAACTTTGTACTCAATGTAGCCATTATCTTTTAATTTTCAAATATGGAATACTAATTAAGACCACGACGCGAGCTAGTTAAGTCTTGACCAAATATTTATGGTTGCTCATGCTTTTAGTTACTTGCTTAAAATATTGGTTAAACATGAGAAGAACAAAACTTTCCTCTGGTATGATGTGACAACAATTTTTATAGCAAATGTACTTTTCGACAGTATAAGCCATACTTTATGACACTTATCTTGTGATATTATATTTGATAATGTTGAAAATGAAAAATAAAACGCACGTAATTCAGTATTTTCCGGTAATTGATGATTTCGTTCACAGAAAAATATTCGGTTAGTTCACTTTTTGGGAGGTTCATAAATTACCTTTTCCCAGTTCTCTTCGTTTACATTGCAAACTTGCATGATTAGTATTGGTAATGGATACTTGTTGAAAGATGAATACAAAGAGACCTATTATTCCACGTGTCTATCTTTTATTCATATACCATCATTCTAAAAATATGTATTCGTTTTCATCATCTTGATCATCGAAGTTTTATGAATTAATATATGTTGTAGAAGAACTCAAGATTTTCCAAGTTTTCTTCTTAGTCATGATGGCGATCGTCTGCTTTCAAGTTTCAAGCCTCTCATCAGGTTCAATGATATATTGTACCAAACGTCCTTTCCCTTTTAATCCGATCATTCTTTAACACTGTGGAATGCGGTAAGTTTCTTGCTGCCTGTGTTGCAATCTTTTATCCACTGTCTTTTTTTTTGTATTTCCCAGATACAATGCAATCAAACAAGAAACTTGACACAACAATGAAAAAAGTGCCAGAAAAAGACATGAAGTTAAGGAACAAGGAATGTTGTGGAAGGAAAATGTTCCTACACAAATTTCTTTCAATTACCATCAGAGTAAACCAAGAAGAAGGAGAAGAAAGGAAACTGGCTTGTAGGAAGCACAATCGACTTTTTTCTCTAATCTTCAGTGGAAGTATTTCCTCTTTTTGGTACTCAGATTAGTGTGCTTTTAAGAAGATCGAGTTGACTAGGAAAGATAGAAATTGAAAGACTGATAGCACCATCAGAATCATCAGAATACATCCCAAAAACACAAAATATGCTATGAACATTATAATCCAATAGGAAAAATGCTTAGTCCGTCGGTCCTAGTTGGTCGGTCATATTGTTGATTGGGCAATGCCATGTGAGTTTTGTCGGTAAATGCACTTAGAGAACACGTGCTACAAAAAGACGTGCCGTGCATCCTTGCAACAATTTTCCACATCTTTTGCCTTTCACATAAATATATAGGCAAAAACATACAAATTCTATAAATTTTTCTCCTATTGTCAATTATCTAAATATAATTTTGCTACTTGCAACAATTTTCCACATCTTTTGCCTTTCACATAAATATATAGGCAAAAACATACAAATTCTATAAATTTTTCTCCTATTGTCAATTATCTAAATATGTATAATTTTGCTGAAACCAACATATTTTGCCCAGTGCTAGAAGGCGTTTTAACGAAACGATTTTTATCGGAACGGAAGGAAATTCTCACAAGTAACCAACCGGCATAATAATGTGATGATGATTGTTCCATGTATTGCAAAGCACCCCTACTTTTGTACATGGCAACGACAATCATCGTTTATAATGAAAAAGTCATTCCATACTTTGAAAAGATCAGCAGCAGCGGTCGTCTGCAGTACATATAGATAAATTTGAGTTGGCAAGTATGCTGTATAGTCACGTGTTTCTCCGTTGCCTGTTTTTTGCTGTGTCTCAACTCATATTGGCACTGTAAAGTCTGTAAACTGTGCGGTGTACAATAATTTTTACTTTATGGAAATAACCAGCATCATGATCATCCATAAAAGATAAACAGAGGTATTGTATGCTGAGTGTAAATGAATGGAACAAGAGAAAATGAACATGACATGCCAGCAAATAAATATTTTACAACGGCCTTTCCCGCTGCCGCTCGCATAGACCAAAATGATCATACATACATAGGTACATACATAATAAATATAAATATAGAAGGCATAGAAACAACTTTTCTTTTTTTTACTACAACAATCATACCGAAACATGTCTGCTGAAGTCCGCCACTGAAAATTTTACTTATAAGAAAATAATGACTTTATTTCAGCAGACTACAGCACACTGTCTCCCCGTCCGTCCCCACACCGTTTTTTCTCTTTTTTTTAGGGAGGGAGGGGGAACGGGAATACTGGCTTTGCGGTGGTTTGTCGCTCTTTTACGATGAGCTGCTTGCTGCCGATTTTTATAATAAAATGACGTGCTGTGTACAACATGCTTTCTCTATTTTACGTGGCTCTCCACTTTTGCATTGTGCTTCTGCGAGTGTGTGGAGTCGTGGAGGTGGAATCCAATAATACAAAAAGCAAGCAAACAAAACCTCAACAACCCCTACATACATACAAAGCGACAAAGATATGAACAACTATTGTTCCAGAGCTAAGTAAATGTGCTGTCGCCACAACTTCTACCTTTGCTTGAACCTCACACATAATTCAACACGTCATAATACCACCGAAAACTTGTCAAAACCCTTTTTCTCAATTAGTACCTTATAGTTTTAATAAACTATTGCCAAATAGTTGTTTGTAGTATTTACGTGGTATGATTTTTTTACACGCGCAAAACTTTTCTTTTTTTACAATTTTCACGTCGCCGTAAAGAATCAGCATGAAAATCCGTTTAGCAGGGTCGCAATCGCAATCATAAATCATCCACTTTCTGTTAGCATTTTTTGGGGCCATCGTTCAGTTGGTTTATTTTGAATAAACCGTCCCAGGATAGAGTGCGAAAAATGTAGTTTTGGATCATTAATAGCCAATTATCTAATTAACTTTTATCATCATGCAACTGTTGATTATTTTGATGTGTCTTTTATATCGTCATTTTCCTCCCACACTAAATCCTTTTTTCCTTGTTTTTGGGTAGGTTAGTTTGGATGTGTTTTCACGTTGTTAAAGGGCTACTAATGAACCAAATAATTCAAAATGTACTTTGTCTACTCTCATCTGTGCTTCCCATTTTGTTAATTAAACTACTGATAAAAACAATTGTACTGAATTTCTGCTTTATTCCAATTACCTCCAAAAACATGTAATTCTCGAGTAACAAAAAGGAACAATACTTTGGGTTATTTTAGCTTTTTTAGCTATCAAAAGTCGAAATGGCATTTTTCTTTAGCTAGAGATGCTTCATTTCCAGAGGGACTTGATACTTTCTCCTTACCTCTTATATTTACTTCCAGGTTCAACAACTTACGTAAGATATGTAAAACATATGTGCACGTACGTATTTTGCATTTTCTCATGGGCATTGTACAAGTTTTCGATGAAGGGAACATGAACAAACAATAAAATGAAGTGAGCATAGTATTTGAGATACCTTCAAGTTTGGGTTATGGGTATATTCACCAAAGGATATTATAGGCGCTCCATGATATGCTCATGATAAGAGCATATTCAATTGAACTGTTCAAACATTTATAAGTGTACAACATTATTTTACAATTCTGCTTTTTATTAAGTGTTTATAAAATGGGGCAAGTAGCATATTACAACATTGTCCGAACTTTACCTTCTGCTAATCATTTGAATTATATTTTATATGGCAAAACTAAATTAATGAATAAATCTAGACGACAAGGCTACTCTTGCTTAAGTTCAATGAAAACTTCAAAAGGGTCGGCGGACACAGAGTAAATATTCATTTCATTTGTTTGAGAAGCATACCTATGTTTGCTACATTGTCTACCGATGTGTCGTATTGCAGTATAGCTTACAGAACATCCGTAAAAAGAAAATATTTGCTTTTACTGATGTACTGCGTATTTGTGCTTTTGTGAACCATGAATTTATCAAGATGATGTTTTTAACTATCAATTCCGACCTGATGTGTTTTAAAGTGGGACAAAATTTCGAAAGCCGCCCATATCTGCGAGTTATTTTTCGCAAATATGGATACCACATATGCGAAAAATAAATCCACATGTGCGAAAAAATCTTTCTCTTATTTTTGTGATTTGAATCCAAAAAATTTGCTATTTGGAGGAATTACCACATTGTTCTAGAATCCAAGCACTTTATACTTATTTATTTGTAGTAAGAATGGTGTTGTATGAAATAAGCGGAGATCTTACTAAACGTATGCTCAATACCACTGAAGGTATTCTCACTCCAAATGGGCGAGTATTATTGATTATTATTAGAATATTAGAATGTATTAATAACGAATTAACCGATAAAAGCGTAATTTAGGTAGTAAAGTTCTGAAGTTAATATATTATTCTCTTATGACACTACGAATAAAAAATATATTATTTGTAATAAAAATAAATTAATTGTTTGAAAACGAAATATCTTTTTCTAAAAACATTTTTTTATAATTTTTGGTTTGACGCAATGTTTTGTAGGTTTTATATTTTCGCAGATCATGTAAATTGGATATTTATTTTCACAGATTTACCTAATGTTACTAGGTATATTTCTTTTTAAAACGCATATTTGGTTGTTCCAGATGCGACAGTGTCAAAAAATTCCCATTTTACCAAAAGTTAGCGTAAGTAAATTCAAACGATCTGAAGGTATCTATTTAACAAGTTTGGTCAAAATCCTTTGATACTTTGATCAGAGGAGGGTAATTACAAACAGACTAACCTGTTGACAAAGGCTGGGGGAAACATCCAGCTAAGTACTAATGATCTTATTCAAATATTTATAATAGTTTATATTTACCATTTTATGACATGAAAAGCTAATTTCCCTTTAAACTAGCAGCAACGCTGCTCGACGAGCTGTGTAGCCTTCCTTTGTTGTCGGACAAATGAGCTGTTGCTGACTAACACAAAGTGTAATCACAAGGGCAAAATAAACCAAAGTGAAGGGGAAGGAAATAGATCGACTACAAATTATGTCAAGTTGCATCATTCGCTCACTTGAATGATGTTCAAAGGGTTTAAGGTTTTATTTGTTGAGATACTTGTGCTGACAAAACATGTACAGCATGTGTGCGTTACATACCTTTTAATTTGCAAGCTTTCTCTGGAAAAGTTGTCATCAGCCAAACACGCCTCTCTTATTTTGCCATCCAACCCGCAAATTCATGGATTTATTCCAACATAATCTACTTTTTTGTGCACACCACAGCAAAAACCACATGCAATTATATATCAAAATGGTAAATGTGGCAGGTGCGTTTGTACAGAATTTTTCAGCGTGAATTTCAGCTTCCAAAAGCTTACTGTGCCGAATATATATTTGTATATGGATATGCATATACCTATTTATATTTTATCTGTCTAAAATTAGATGCCAGTTGTGCACTATAACTTTATTGATTTTTTATGTTTAAATTTTTTTATTTTTTTTGAAATGTCACATTGGTACAAAATGGAAGGTTCTTTATTGTATTATGCATATCCAATCGGCACTGTTATTTGTTCCATTTTATCCTAAAGTCATGATTCGAGACCGAAAAAATATGGTATATTTCAGTGAGAGAGTCAAAACAGTTGGCAAGTCAAGTTGCAGGTCGGATGCATCTCTTTTTATCGTTGACTTTGAGCTGTCAACTAACTTTGATCCCATATTATTCTTCTTATTCACTCACGACATGATAGTCAGTTTTCTTTTCAAAGGTTTCAAAAACGTGCCTTTGCATTCGTTTATGATGTATTCATGATAGTTTCAAAGGCATAACTTGGGAAAAGTCGAAAAAAAACCTCAGCCAGAATCCATTTATCGAGTTTTTTCATTACTACCCTCTCAATGCGCTATGATATTTGTGACGCTATCCGTTTTTATATATGGCCACGCTCTTTTTTGTTCAAATGCTATGCACATAGATAGGTAGTAGTGATTTGCCGCCTTACATCAACATTTTACATAACATCTAGTCAAAAGCAACACTACTCGATTTTCATCATGATGATGATTCTTAACGAAAACATAGTTTGCACTTTGCACAGAAATCACCATGGAAGAAACAGCCAATTCAATACACAAAAACATTGCTCCCATAAAGATTTTCCATTTCATTTTTTTTCCAGTAGTACACTCTGAGAGGCTATTATTATCCTAGCTTATCTTAACACTGTTCCCTCACGCCCCAAACACTCAAACACCATTCAACATTCCTTCTTTTTATTGCTGACAAGAGATCCAAACAAATATCGACTGACTTACAATCTTCCTTTGAGATATTTGTTCCTACTTTCTTATTCACTACCACTGCAAGAGGAACAAAGGGAGATGTAACGCTGGGGGCGGGGTACTGAGACAGGGAAAGGAGCATATATCCATTCATGTTCCCTCGATTTTTTTTCTCACCATCCTCTACTGCTGCAACTATTACAATCCCACAAGAGTTTCTTTTATTTTCTGCGACAAGTAGTTCCATTCTCACTTGTGTGGGATGATTGAAGTGTGAATAGTCTTGTTTGGGAAACCTAGACAAAACTTGTGACTATATTTGCTTTTCATTCCATTCCTGTCCAAGTTTCTTTGCTCGTTTGTTTTTACAAAGTTGAAAAATATTATCACCTTTCCCTTCAACTATGATCCTAACAACTGTATTCATTACTCGGCAAATTCAATGGAATACAAAATATACTACCAAATTCAATGGAATACCAAATATGCTACCAAATTCAATGGATATGCGAGAAAAAATAGAATAAAAGAGTATTGTTTTTCCGTTTCTAACTCATTTTGTCTGTGTGGATATATAAATTAGTGAAGCAGAGTGAACAGCTGTGTGACAGGTGTTGTTTGTGAGCATCAACAAATATAATCATGATAAGCTAGTTTTGGAGTTTATTTGTCTGAAAAAAAGCAGAGAACAAAAGAGGAAAACAAAATGCGGTACGAACAGAAAGCAGCGCGTATTTAACGACACTGACACGGCCGCGCAAAAAAGTTGCTTTACCATTTTTTCTACCTTTCTCTTGGAAATCATCGAGTTCCTTTGTCTTTCTGTCACCTCACCAATATGAGTGTGTCCCCATAACTCCCAGGACATCGATCCGTAACAAATTGCCATTGCTGTCATTGGGACAACATAAGTAATTACCAGGAGACAGACGCTATACCTAAAACAAACAGTAAATTTACATTCTTAGTTATTATCACAAAAATTCTCACACTCACACTATAACATGACAAACATGTGTAAATGTGTATGCTATGTACTTTTTCAACCAGATAACAAAAAAAAAATGTTGAAAACTTACGATAAGTCGTATACAGATTCATCCGGATTCTTCCCGTCAGGCCAGATAACCATGCAATTACGGTAACCATTTGTAAATTCTTTGGTTCGTGAGTAGAAAAGTGCTGGAGAAGCGAGAACGGCGCTGGAAATCCAGATGGCAAAAATTGCTCGCCATGCTGACTTTTTCGTCATTCGAGGTTCCAGTGGGCGCATTACTGCGATCCATCTGCCATGGAAATATATGAAAAAACATTTTTTTACAATTTCCATATCTTAAGAATACATAATGCTTGGTTAATTCCCATATACATCTGCTTATGAATATTATGCAAAAGCTACATATACATGAATTAGTTATGATGAAGTCTTCGAGACGAAGGTAGTAAAAAAGGTAGTACATGGATTCTAGAATACAGTGATCAACGTAGGTAGATTGCTTGGATGAGTTTGTACTACAAACTTTGTAGCAACATTCTTGTTGTAGTTTTTGAATGTGCCTCTTGTGTAAAAACAAATATGAATAAACAATTCTAAACCTTCACGCACTCTCAACATTCTCAACGTGTAGAATGTGGATACAGGTTTTTATGTTTTCAAGAAGACAGACGCTACATTTAACTTGCAGATTACTAGTGTCACACGTCTCGTCGCACCTCATTAAAGTAGTTGTTTAGTTTTTAAAACACATTTCCAATCAACAATTAAAATTAAATTGAAGTAAAAAGTAATTTGACGAGGAGAAACCAAGCGTCAGTAATCTGCGTTACAACATAAATAGGATACTGAATACCTGTTGAAATTATCCAAACAACTGTTCCATATAAATTGCTCAAAATATTTTCATAATAATAAGAAAAAATCGCATTTGCGCAATTCTCCTTTCTAACGTAACTAATTGTAAGTCGAATGCGTTAAATAAATGTAATTTCTGCCGAGCGTGAATGTGACACGAAATCGTTATTCCTACTTACAAGTCAGTTGGCGTTAAGTGACTCGTACAAATACAGTAATGTTTATAAATGATGTTCCATAATCCTTACCTGTCAATAGATATAGCCATCATGGTAAAGACGCAGGAAGCCACAGTAAAGTTTGCTACAAAGTTGTTAACCACACAGAGAATCTCGCCAAAAATCCAGTCGCTGCAAATATCAAAGTTTTCAAAACCAAATCAAACTATGGTTACCCAGCATGGTTTAGTATTGAAAAAAACTTTTACAAAAGAGAACATGCAAAAAAAAAAATTTTTATAGTACCCTCGAAGCATGTAAAAGAAATTGGGCGCGCCATTTAAAATTGCCATGGTCAAGTCTGCAACTGACAAGTTTAGCAAGAAATAGTTTGTTACTGTTCGCATCCGTCGGTGAGCTGTAAATACAAAAACATTAATTCAATCAATTAAATTGTTGGATACTTCTTTAAATCTTCCTTTGGAATAATCACCAAATTTACTCAACCCAATTTACTGTAATTTTCAATCCCATATTTCCAGACGAAAGCGATTGCTTGTAATTATTGTCAAGCTTCATGTCATAAAAAATATGAACTTATAAAAAATGATTGTATGTATGTTTTTCACAACAATTATTAGGGCGTAGTGACAAAGGAGCCACCCACCCCCCATCATGCTCACTGCTTGCATCATAAAAGCCTTCTAATTAGTTAAGATGAAAAGAGATATCATTATCGTTATCATCGTTTTTTTCTGTATGAGTTAGCCCATTTCCTAGTCATTATTTCAGCTCACTTAATATCAACTAGTTCATATAATAAACTGAGCAAAAACAATTTTTCTCTCTCTCTCCGAGTGTCAGACTGCTGCAAAATCAATAGTTATATTGGTACCATATGCCATGTGCACAATATGTCATGAAGCAGAGTAAGCACGAAACAAAATGTTTAAGAGTTGAGGGAAGAGAAGGAAACCCCTGTCAAGTAAGCAGCAGCAGCGATAAAATAAGTCAATTCAAGCCCTATCGCATTTTGTAGAGAGAAAAATGCCTACAAGCTAACTACTATTGCATTGTAAAAGATCACAGGATCT
Organism: Paronellides praefectus; assembly: GCA_027744595.1. Lineage (NCBI taxonomy): Eukaryota > Metazoa > Arthropoda > Collembola > Entomobryomorpha > Paronellidae > Paronellides > Paronellides praefectus. The sequence continues at coordinate 11,835 of JAITYZ010002785.1, forward strand.
AAATTTGTTTGCCCCTGTGGACACAGATATGAATACTAGTGGGAATCACAGTTCACGATTATTATCCAAGTGGGTTATAATCGTAAAAGATTATTTGCTATAACTCAGTCAAAACAAAATAAAAAATAATCAACTGGTGTGGATTTT
>JAITYZ010002786.1:0-11675 GCA_027744595.1 Paronellides praefectus
CAAGAGGAGGATTTCAACAAAGATGAGCTAGACTATCAATCAGCAGACAATCAAGTGATTATCACAAACACGACTTTGTCCATATTACGATTGTTTGGACGGTATTTACACATGATGCATTTGCTAAAGTCCATAGCATATGATGTGGCAGTATGCATGTGTCAACTGTTTGAGTACTACTTTTACACGATTCATGTGTTCTTCATTTCAGATAATGTAAGTTGATAGTTAGAAGATCTATTCAAAAGCAACAAAAATCATTTTTTGAGACTTAATCATTATTTAATTGTTGTTTGTTTTAACTATTGTTTCTAGAATGATAAACCTATCGAAACTCTGACGAATGCTCAACTGCGTGTAGCTTTAACTAGAATACGAGACAATCTTATTCTTCGAGAGAATTGTACCAATAACATGTCGGCCGCAAATGGAAAGGTTCGCCATCCTCTTTTCCAGGACATAGTCGACCTCAAAGACGAGTCCCTCCTTTACGGCTTATCTGAACGCGTAGTCGCTTCCGAGTCTGCCATTTACATTGCCTCCCAACTAGACAGACTGAAAACTTACATGCAGTGCCACATTCCAGACTCCAGTTGGGAGTCCATCGCACAATTAATCGACCAGGCAGTGATAGTATCAATAGAGTTGAGAAAACCTATATACGCTGTGGTATCCAGTAAAGCTGTCGATTTTACTAGTGTAGCGGGACAAATGGACAAGGTTAATTGGGAAGTGAAGGAATTGATGAGTCAGCACAGCTCTTATGTTGATGTGCTTTTACGAGTAAGTGTAAACGTGTTTTTAAAGTTTGTAAAGTAATCAATTGTTTAAGTTCAGTTCAGCTTTATGATTTAGTTTTTTTTTAAATTTTGCAAATAGGGCTTACAGATATTTTCAATGAAAGTCGGTACAGTAGCAGAGACTGTCCGTATTCCATTGCCTGTACAATCAGTAATTTGGGAACAGATCTTCCGTTTTTGCTGTCGAGTGTTTGTTGACGGGTAATCAAATCAAAATATCATGTTTTTTGAAATCTCAATTTCAATTGGAAACTTTTTATGCAAACATGCACGCTAATTGACTCTTTCGTTCATGGTTATCATTTTTTTTTGCAGTTATAGCAGTGCAAATGAGTCAGCACAGCTCTTATGTTGATGTGCTTTTACGAGTAAGTGTAAACGTGTTTTTAAAGTTTGTAAAGTAATTAATTATTTAAATTCAGTTCAGCTAAAGCTAAATTATAAATACAATTAAGTTTTTTTAAATTTTGCAAATAGGGCTTACAGATATTTTCAATGAAAGTCGGTACAGTAGCAGAGACTGTCCGTATTCCACTGCCTGTACAATCAGTAATTTGGGAACAGATCTTCCGCTTTTGCTGTCGAGTGTTTGTTGACGGGTAATCAAATCGAAATATCATATTTTTTGATTTCTCAATTTCATTTGAAAATTTGTTTTATGCAAACGTGCACGCTAATTGACTCTTTCGTTCATGGTTATCAACTTTGTTTTGACAACATCATTCGGTAAAATAAACAACAATACAAATAAAATCTATTAACCATTTCAATTTGTTATGTTATAACCGTCGCAATCATCGTAACATCTTGTTTATTGTGTCCATTATTTCTATTTTTAAACAAATAGGAATACACTTCCAAGCAGCTGAGCTCTCTGGTCAACTGTGCCATGCAAGGGAACAAGCGATCCAAACAGCGCCTTCAAAGCGTTATCGAAGAGATGGAAAAGAACCGGCGCAATATATCCAACTAACCATAAAAATAATAACTCACAAACAAAAGCAATCACTCAACCAAACCAAATAATCCAGTGTAAACTAGATAAATGCAAATAATTGTGACAATTTTATTCCTCGCATCATCGCATTACATAAAAAAAGAACTAGAAATTTTTAGAATCAATTATATTCTGCTCGTTATAAATTCATACATGACTTAATACTAAAAAATAGAATCTCATAAATCATAAATAAAAATTGTGTATTTATCTGTGAAATTATTTATGTAGACCTGTAGCATATATTTATGAGAATGAATAGGATGAAATTAATAAATAAAAACTTTCAATATTTTTACGTGTGTATTTATTTTATTTCAATTTTTTCATGTGTATTTTCATTATCATAATAATTGTAATAATATTTTTTTCGTACTGTTGTGTGTAGTGTTGTAATTTTTTTGTTTAATATTTAGCATAATATAGACGTGGCATGGCACTGACAAAAATTGACACTTGACACGTAGTACTAATGATAATTAAATTGTAGAGGTCATCAGTATCGAGATAAAATGTATATAAGTATTTTGCACCCACTCACACACATTATATTTAAATCATTAATTATCACTATCATCAAAAAAAAAAAGAAGAAACAAAATAATAATAACAACAATAAATGGGAATAACGTGTGATATATTTAAAAAGCTACAATAATTAACTAACAAGTACTAAATTCTAACTGTAGACTAAATTAAAATTTACTTTTTTTGCTGTAGTTTATTCTTTTTTTAATATTCAAAAAATGACTGATGTTAAAGAATATTTTTTTCCTAAATACGATGTAGCTATTTCGCTACTTTTTAAAAACGATTTTTATAGATATTTAATTTTTAAAAACTAGAATATAGATTAATTAATATAAATACATAGCTGTATATTATTATAGTAGGTAGTGTAGTAAATATGTATAATTTTTTTAAACTGCTCCATCCTTTATTTCTTTCAACTGTTTACTTTTTTTAAAACCATCACTAAAACCTTTCTCGCCAAAACTTTGTTAAAAATTTTTACTCCTTTTTTACATCACAGATCTATAATCTGCTTTATTTATGTTCTTGTTTATCTCTGCCCTGATTAATAAACTGCTTATACAATATTTATTTGTTTACTAAAAAAATTAAGTATTTATTTAATGCTACATAGTAGTAAAAACAAGCACCCTTGATATTTCGTTTACCTTGTAACTTTCACTTTTTTTTCTCCGGAAAGAAAATTGTAAAAAACAAACCATACAAGTAAGTAAACAGTGGTAAGTATTTTAAGTGGTAGCAAAACGAGCAAGCAGCAGAGATGAGACAGTTTTTTTATCCTGACTTCTGACTTGACTATTTTACACACAAAAAACAGAGATGATGATGACGACGACGATGAAGATGATCTTTTTTCCATCTTGTAGTATCAAGGAATCCCAAAAAAAACTATATTTAGTTGGACGAATATTATTATAAATTTTACAGTTTTTTGTAGGCTTTCCCTTGCAAAACTTTTCTAATAAAGTGTGTACCTTCATAAATATATATGCGTACGTACATACCTTATTTATATGGCCTTCTACTGCTACTTGCCATTCAAACAGTTGAATTTAAATGAGATACAAATCGACCGGTTGTAGGTAGTGTACAGTAAGTAGTGTAGTAAATGTAAAGTTTTTTTATATCCTCATATTATTATTATTATCGTAGGAACTGGATATTAAGTTTTGATGGAGGATGATTTGTATTTTTTTAGAGAGATATATTATATGACATTTTTTTTCTCTGGGGATGAAGATGATGTTTAACTCAGCTATTTGGTAAATGTAGATAATATCTTTAAAAATCTTATAGTATGTTTTAAATAACAATTATTCTGAATGCGGAAAGCCCATTAGCTTGTTAATAATTTTTTTTGGGGAAAATTTGACTTTGTGTTGTTTGTGTGGTAAGTAGGTAATATTAATCAAATTTTGAATTATTCTTTAAAAAGTTCCCTACAAATTCAAACTATTTTAGGGGCTATTCTATTAAATAATTAGTGTTGATTATTATATTTTTCTTCCTGAATTTATATACTATATTGTATGTATGTATTACAAAAATACTGCAAAGTATTTCTTTCCTTCTTCTTCTGATTTAGTACTTTTTTTATAACTTCTCCCTTTTTCCCCATTTACCACACCGAACACTTATGTTCTGGATTCATATTCGTTTTCTGTTTACACTTGAAGTCTTTGGAAAACATGTCCATATTGGAAAAGGGTCCACGAACACGGAACTCTCCAGGAGAATGCACACCTGTAAGAATTCTCAGCTTGAGGGACTCCTTCCTGTACTTATTGCACCAGACGTTTGCAGCACTCAGCCAAAAGAGTTGGTTAGGTGTGTAGTTTTTCAGACCGGGAAGTCTCTGTGGAACAAAACAAATAATATAAAAAAGTTTTAAAAGAAATATTCCAGTTTTTAATCAAAACTCATATAAAAAAGTAAGTAGACTTATGGGACACATACGGCCTCTGGCTTATTCCTCTTAACCCAAGTCTGGTAGCCTCTGTAAGCTTCCTTGATTCCACCGTTATCCGCAATATTTTCACCTTGGGTATTGATTCCATTTAGCTGAAATTAAAAAAAAATGATCACATATATTTTTTCTTCTTCTCCCGTGTGTCTCAAATTTCCCCGAAATAAAACCGTACTAGGTCAGGTGGTATTATTTCCTTACCTTAATTCCAACTTCATGAGCAGTGTAATTTCCATACTGCCAAATAATACATTGGGTCCTTTTCAAGTAAGCTTCCTTGGTTGTGGCTTCCCACCAGTCGTACAGATTTCCTTCGGAATCAAATTGACGACCCTACACACAAAACATATTATGACCATGATTATCCTCTTCAAAAACCCGTGATTTAATTCGCCAAATTTACATTTACAGCTAATCAACTCCTTTGTACTAATCTAATTACCTGATCATCAAAACCATGCGAAATTTCGTGTCCAATGACCTATAAACAATAAATGGGAATTTTATCAGGTTTTGCTCTAGATAAAAAAAACAAATAGGCTGTCTCTTTGTTGACATACCCATCCAATAGCTCCATAGTTCATGTATCTCGGCCTGTCATTATCGTAAAAGATTCCTTGAAGGATTCCAGCTGGGAACTCTGAAAAAGATTAGATTACAGCAAAAATTGAGCAGATGTGAAAATTATGCTACTGCATATATCTTGTTCGGTACTTGTGCTACTGGCGACGTCTCATTAGTTTTTGATGTGTTTTATTATTTTTGGTGTATATAAATGTGCAATGTATAACATGAGATCATTATGCCGACTTACGAATGGAGTTTTCAAGTGGAGCGTAAAAAGCATTAACGATGGCTGGCCTTCCGTGAGAAATCCAATCTGTTTTGTTGACTGACTCGCGGAGCTTCTTGTACGCGTACTCGGTACCGAATTTCGTCAGATTCAAGACATTCAGCAAATAGTCTCTGTTGTTCATTTCCAACTAATAATAATAAAAGGAAAATTGTAGATACTTTTGAAATATTATTTTTTAATTTTTTATTAGTAATTTTGTTGAGTCTCAGCATACCCCTTTGTACAACTCAACAAGCTTGGTATCATTCAAAAGTTCGACGGGATATCCAATATGAGTTTCCATTGTGCGTGCCTTATTTCTGGCACGTTCCCTAAAAAAATAGCGATCAAAGAGGTATAATAAATGTAATTAGTATTTTTTTTGGTCAAGGAGAAGGTTATCCCCAGCAGCAGTATATTTTGTCATTTTTTTTTGTTTAATAGTCTACTGGTTTTTTTACTTTGTGGTATTGTCCATCCAATCAATTTCGGTAAGAATGTCGTTGAAGGCCCCTTTGATGTCCATAACCATTTCCATTGCATTTTGTCTGGATTCTTCTTTAAAGTAGCGGCGGACGTACAATGCACCGACGGCATTGGCAAGGCTGTTTGTTCAAAGTTGAGGAAAAGATATATTGAAGGATGAAATGACTTGTCATTGCAAGGTTTTCAGTTTAAGAAAAAAGGTCACACATTTGCAGAAAAAAAGCGTTTGATTAATCTTATTTTTATTTAAAGCGTGCAGGAAAGTTTTAAAAAAATAATTACTATGAAGCGTTTTTAGATGAATTTAAAGATACTACCGACCTCCAATCGTAAGTTTGCACGAAACTTTATTTTTTTCAGAAGGAGAAAAAGTTAGAATGCTAAAGTTTCGCGAAAATGTCCAATGCCTTCTTGCAGAACATATTTGATTCTGTTGGATTTTCATTACACCGAGAAAAAAATGGACAATTCAAATATCAGAAATAATATTTGAGAAAAAAATGCGTCGAGTTTCAATTTTGTACAAGTTACTCAAAAAAACGTTCGAGTTTGAAAGCAAAGCACATGATTTATCTGAAAGCGATGTTTGCAGTACTCAAGTCTGGAATATTTACAATATTTTGTTTTTCGTTCGGAGCAGCAGTCAAAAACAATTATTTTTAAAAAATGTTAACTTTATTAAATAAAAGGTTAAAAACTTGTACCTGAATATTGCTTTTATAGTGGAGTTGATTTGTGGACATCATCGCGAAACAATAAAATTAATAGTTTGACTTGACATGTTTTCCATTCGATTTATCCACAATGAAAATGAATTTCAACCAATTTAAAATTATTAATTTTTTTTGTATAGATAACTATTTTAAAGTTCCACCCTTTCCCCATTCACATTTTTTTGCAACCTCATCCTCCAGGAATATGCGTGCATGTTAATGTCATGCTAAAATGCGTGTACGGAAAAACTACAAAACTACAAAGGGCTTAGAAGAAATAATATTAAAAAGCAAGAGTTAATTTTTAAGGAAAAAAAGGATTCAAGGACAGGTAAAAATAGGTTTTTCCTCCACCCCCACACCCTCATTTCATTTTCACACCGTTATCAAATCATGATTCCCTCCACCCACCCTCCATATTATTGCATGATGGAGTTGTACCCATCTACACTACTTAACATGCATGCATTATATAATCTTATTTTGGGAAACTGAAGAAAAAATGATAAATTCTGGGTATATAAAATTCTCTTTGTAATAACCTTGCACTTGTGATGGCTGTGCACTCCTTCCATCTCGGCTCACGTTCCCCCTTTCCAGTCAACGCTGTGGTATATTCCAACTGAAGCTTACGAACTTGCTCGCTCATGTAACTTACTGAAGCTGCGGCTGCTCTCCACATCACGTAATTGGCTTGTGTTCTGCAAAAAAATAGAATACAAGGTTGTAGTATTATCGTAATAAAAAAAGTTAAAAAACAGAGACACACGACAAAATAGAATATCAAGCCAACAAAAAAAATATTTAATTGCAAAAGTTTCAAGATTCCTCTACAAAATTGAAAATCAGTGACCATGATAAAATACTTTGTAAAGTTTAATTAGTTATTCCATTTCTTTGTCTTCTTGTTGGTGGATACAAAATAATGATGATAATAAATACGACATGCTTTACCTTTTGTCCGTTTCTTGCATCAGTTTTTGGAACTTGTTCAAATATTCAGGTACAGTGACAATCACAATTTCATTTTCATCGACCTTGACCTGTTATCATGAAATATAAACGAGATTAATTGGTTTGTTCAAAAATAATACAAAATTATAAATTCTCTACTTTTTTTAGATTTTTTAAATCATTCTTTCGTGAGGTTATAGAGTAAAAAAATACTTACGGCTTCTGGAAGAAGTCTCTGGATATATTCTAACCATGGAATGCTCTGCCATCTTTCCTGCAATTCCCGAATGGTCATGGGATTGTAGAGTTTGGTAACGTTGCGCCTTTCTTCACGTGGAAGTGAGAACTATTTTGTTAAAATTCAAAAATATATAAATATTAGATTAAAATGCCAATCAAAATATTCTTCGACAATGCCTAGTTTAATTCATTTGTAGATTAGCCTTCTATGCGTTTTTCATTGTTTTGGACTTACATTAGCTAATTTCCTTTCAAATTCAATCGCATCCAACATTTCCCTTTCAGCACGCTCCGGATCAGCACCCAAGAGTTTGGCAAGTGAAACCTTTTTTATTATAAATAAATAAAAATACATTTTAACAAAATTACATATAAATTTTAAAAGTCGGAAACAAATCAAACTTTTAATTAAACCCATAGGCTATTTATTATATTATTATGACATTTGATTGTATAACATCAAGCATTTATATATCATATTACCTGATACTTCCGGTACGCCTTGACCTCTGGCTCATCTATCCCTTTGGTCAGATACTCTCTACTCAAGCCCAATGCCGGTTGGTCAACCTTTTATCAAATTTAAATTACAAAATTTATTCATTGAAAATTAAAATGATTCACCGTCTTACTCCTCTTATCATACATATCATCCATTTTGTATTAAAAATCTGATTAACATTTAACAAGGGTATTACTGTACATTTTGTAATAACATCTTTTTTATTCATTTTCTTTTGCGAATCTTATATATGACTTTAGAGAGACAAGTCAAATGCATAATATGTAGGGGTTGATTCTGTTTTAAATTTGATTCATTATCAGTCTAACTGTAAAAACAGTGGTAATGCAGCTAATATATAACTGTATACGCATATGTGTGTAAATTTTCATTTCAAGTCAAGTTAGTAGACAAGGGTTATCATCATCAGCAGAAGCAGCAGCAAAAGTACGTTTGCATTTTTTTTCCTGCTGCTGCTTACGCACTTGAAAATGACTTGACTTAAGACAAGGCTCATTTACTCATTTGCATTTTTTGCATAACATATCATTAGCTGGTATGACCATCAACAGACGCACACTAGTATGCATGGTGTAATAACAAAAAAAAAGTTTAATGATCATCAAAACAATCATCATGATTCATAGTTCTTGTTGGTTGACGTGACATGAGGAAAAAAAGGAAATGTGACAAAGGTTGTTATTATGCGTGAGGGTTGGGGCATTCTGAGAAAATTGCCTTTTAGGCATTCCAGTTTGTAAAGAGTGTGGTGTAGAAGAGAGCAATGGTCTCGTAAATCTCACGTTGTTTTTTTACAAGGAAAAAAATATGTTGGGAGAAATAATAAAGTAGAATTGAATATTATTATATTTTTGCATGAATACTTACGTCAATAACTCGGTACGTTGAATTTTTCACGTCTGTCGTAACAGAAAAGTCAATAAAGTAGTCAACCGAGTAGCCATGTTCTCGGAAGCGGTACACAGATTTGATCCAGGTGAACGCTTCGGGATCCCAAGAATCTCCATCGACGACTGGCCAGCCTCCAAGCATTTTGAGAACGTCGTGCATCGGCTCTATTCCGTTGCTTTCGATTAAAGCTGTTAACAAACAAAACAAAATGAATAAATATCGTTTTTCAAAAACTCACTGGCAGTTATTTTTCAAAAAAAAATAAAACAAAACCAAATCTCAACAAAAAAATTGCCCATTCCGCTTGTTTCATAAAAAAAATTACAGGATGCTTTTGTTTGCTTTTCATCATGCGTACCTATCGTCAAGTCTCATCATTGCTGTGAACTGCATTGATGATATGTTTACAACAGCGGATGGACACTGAAAAATTATCATGTTCACATGTTTTTTTTTGATGATGATGATGATGATTACGAAACATCCTAATTTGCTAAACATACAATGATACTACTTTTATTTTTCAAAATGTTTGCGTAGCCGTTAATTATTTTTACTTTGTTCCTTTTCTTTTTGGACTTTCCTGTTGCGTTACATGCGTTTTTTATTATCACCCTAAAATTAGCGTGTGCCATGTTAAAAACAAATATATATACTCGAATTGCATAAAAATATGATCAGAATATAAAAATATAATATCCACAAATTTACAAGCCAACACAGTGTATACTTTTGTAAGTCATCAGAGAAGAAATGCTTATTGTGAAGTGCCGACAATTAGACTTATTATCATTTTACAGCAACAAACGGCTATAAATATTTCAAACTGTTGGAAAATTATATGCACAAATAGGAACATAAGTAATATTGTATTGTGTGTTGTTTATGGACATTAAAAAATGTCACGATTTTTTCTCGCTTCAAAACTGTGAGGATATATTTTTATGTTAAGTGAATATTAGTTTTTGTTGAAGGAAATGATAAATGTCCTGCTGACTTGACTTGTTGACTGGCTAGCTATATTGTTCATCATGACATGATTTTGAAGGGTGGTGGATAAAAAGATAGTAAAATTTTAGAATGATAATGGGCGCTAACTAACAATCAGCAATGCTTTTAAAAAACTAGTAATAATTTCAAAGTAATTTAGTTAAAGTACATTTAAGCAAGCAACGGAGCTAATAATAATCATTGTCAAAAGTCATTATGACAACTTTGTGGAGGGACGAGGAGAGGATTGTGAAAAAAAATAATGTTTTGCTTGACACTTGAGAATCCTGCTGCTACCTATCTGTACACCTAATATACATATAATATTGCCACTTAAACTGTCATCACATCTCATCTTTTAAATCTTTGCAACATTTTCTTCTTTGCTCATTCCTACCGCTTGCGCTTCTGATGATGATGATTATGGCTTAAGACCAGCTTAAAATGTGGCAGTGGCATAATAATAATAATGATGATTATTATTGAATTGCATTGCATTGCATTGCATTGTCATTTCATTCTTTTTTTTTGCTTGACAGACGTAACATATAAATGTGGCCTGCTGTTGTTGTGTGTGTGTGTGTGTGGTGTGGTGCGTGGTCATCAATCTTTTTAGGCAACCAAACAAAATATAAAGCCAAGTGGCAAAAAAATAAGTAAGTAGTTTTAGTTTTCCCTTTTTTTCTTAAAATGCACACACATGGTTGAGAGCAACAACTTGAAACTATTGTTGTGTAATAATAATAGCATGGAAGCACAGTAGAAATCACATTTTTTTATTATCAGCAGATCGCCACCAATAGCCAAAAATGATTTTTTTACTACTTTAATCTATTGTGATAGATTTTTAAAAGAAAAAAAAATATCATGTCTTTTGCTACTTTTATTCGGTATGTTATAGTAACATGCGTGGTCCTGCTGACTAGTAGAATGTGTGTTTGTAAAAAAATGAGTACATGTTTCAAAGCTGTTGTTGTTTGGCTACACAACTTCCGTAAAATAACTTTGTCGCCATTTATGTGTCAACAGAGATATATCCTCCTGCGTAGCATCATCATCATTGCTCCATGCTGTGATGTGAGCTTGCAACTAGGAAAAAAATGATAAAGTGAAATCAAACCACGGCGATTTCAAATTCAAATCCAACAACGACAGCATAAACATATGAGTAGTTGCAAATTGCAATGGCAATTATTATTGTAAATTATTATTTCTGATTTTTTTATCAGTAGCCAATAATAATTATTATGATGATCATTATAATGGTTATGGTCATCTATGAATCATGCAATGAAAATTTTACGTTGCTAGTTTATAGTTGCAAAACAGATAAAAATTGTGTCTCAAGCTACCCCAAGTTTCGTTTTTGGACAAAAGTTATGTAAACTGCAAAGTTTGCAATTTTAACCCACAACTCAACATTTGTAAATTTTGAAGGTATCCTTTGTACTTTTTACTTTCTATCAAAGAATGCATTTAGGGATTTGGAATTTTGTCATAAAATTGTCCAATAAAATTGCTCTTCTCACTACTTATGTATTTTTCACAATCCAATACCCGGGGAACTAAATACCTGCTACTCTAATAAGACTGGATGGGTAATATAAAATCATTATTGGCGTACAGACTAGCAAAAAAAATATATACACAAATCTATTTACGAGTATGATCACAAATGAACATCTAAGAATGAGAATTGTGTTAACAATTTGCTTGTAACAACTTCTGTAATATGATATGCATGTT